>DWPA01004760.1:0-12505 GCA_018251375.1 Calpodes ethlius | reverse complement strand
ATTTTTGTATAAAGAAACCTACATGTAATTGTTGTTTAATATACATTATTTAAATATCATTTATTTAATAAAAATAATCTAAAATCTCTTGAACTATATTATCATTATAATTCTGATACTACTGTTTTATTCTTAACAAATATCATTATCGTTTTATGATTACTTTACTATTACGCTAATGTTGTGCAAATTGTACAATTAAAAAGCTGATCACCGAGTAAATAATTCGCTTCATGGCGGTTCACCGGAGCCCAATGAAAACGGTAACTCTAAAGCTATAATTGAAGCGTTGTTCGTCAAGATATATGTAAAAGCCATTTTACTTCATTTAAAGTAGGCAGTATAGAACCCCGCGTCTTTGGATAGCAATAGCTTGTTATTATAGCTTCGTTGGTTGTTTGTAATATTTCCACTAAAATAATTGGCAGGAAAGTTGGTTTAGAAACAAATTTGATACAACCTTTTACAGTCTAGAAAATTATGTTGAAAAATAAAACCTGAGTTTCATCTAAATTCAAACTAATTTATTCATGTGGATACTTTACCAATACTCTTTTTAAAATATAAGTAAAATACTCAACGTGTCTATTTTGGAACTAATACGCCATAATCTTATAGTCGATTACATGTAACAATATAAGTTTGATTTCAATCGGTAGTCCAATGAAATGAACCAAAACTCTTAAAAGATTTGTATCCTACTGTCCTATTGTCACTTTAAACCAGTCGTCAAGTTCTATTAATATAAGTAACTAAGCGTTTTTATATAACATCAACATCGATACTTATCGTAATACAATTATAGTATAACAATAATTATTTATGTTTTACAGATTTGTATTGAAGACTCTAATGACTATTTGCCCAGGCACCGTTCTTCTTGTGTTCATGGTATCGTTATGGATAATCGCCAGTTGGACTTTAAGACAGTGTGAAAGGTCAGTTTCTTACGGTATAATTATTGTGTTTTCACATAAACTAAAACTGTGCTTTAAAATATCCGTTTTTATGGCGGTTTTTATGACACCTAATGAATTACGAGTTTTTGATTATTCATTTGCCCATTTAGTTTGTTTATGTATTATATTTTAAACAGTGCTATTCATTTTACGTACTTAATCCCATCATTATTTATGCTTTCACTATTTTAGTTTGAAAACTGTGTAATGTGGTGAACCCTTTATTATTCATTATACAAACTTGTTACAAATTCACTGGTGTACTGCCTAAGTGGGCATGCTATCGCTTATGTTCTGTGTTGTGAAAATATTTGTTTTGCTTGTGTTACCTTCTGTGTTTTCCATTGTCAGTGTTACTTGAAATATATATGAAGAGTAAACGTAGTAAATTACTTGAACAATATGATACAAAGAGTTTGACTTTGACTATTTTCGCAACCGTAGAAACGAAAGAAACAAACACTAAATGCTATTATCAATTCATTAGTTTATGTGTAAGGCTTAGACAGAATAGACAATTTGCTTTATTGTTACACGGAATATTGTAATCACCTTGAACTAACGTTTGAACACATGTTACCAGGATGGTGCTAAGACATATTCAATAATTGAGGCTTTGAGACAGGAAGCGAAGTATAATCAAAATAATTTACGCTATAGCACCTATGTACTAGTAAAATAATAATATGCAATTTATAAAATGCAATCACGCACAAAATGGCTCTACGATATAAATAAACAAGCTTCCTATTGTCCGCCAACATCAGTCCGCACCCCACAGCACACATCACTCATGCATTCAACTTTACTTCTATTTCCAGATTAAGCCTTCCAAAACTTTTTGTTTTGTGTATCTCTTCCTTCTCTTATTGCGAATCTGTTTTATAAGTGTTTATCTTCATCATCATAGCCCTGTATCACAGTAAGTTGGAAAAGATCACAGCATGGCTACCAGTAAATTTTTGGTACTCAATCCAAATAAGTGTTTAGACTGCACGTTGTATTCAAATATTCGTTATAAAGTATTAGTATTTATGTAGTATGAGAGTTTTTTTTCATCGTTCAATAGGCATGCCAGATATTTGTAATAATCAATTAGAAATCTGCTACAAGGTAATTGATTCACGTATATACTTTTTCAATTGTCAATTTATTGTTCGGTCTTCCTATTATCTTTTAAGCATTTATGCATTCATTATTAGCGAAAAATATTAAATTTTGGTAAAACAATCGGTTATCTAGTGGTTCTTGTCGGGCATTTTGGCTCTCAGGTTCCACGATGAAGACCATGCCAATTTGCTAAACTCAATGTGGCTGACTGCTATTACCTTCCTCTGTGTTGGCTACGGTGATATAGTCCCCAACACTTACTGCGGCCGCGGCATTACCCTCACCTGCGGTATGGTGGTATGTATTAAACATGGTAGGATAATTTGGGTAATCTAAAATTTTATCATCATCTTCCATTTTAAGTTTTCTGTGATATTTTCGATAGTTTTCATAGGCATAGCAAGAATTCACTCATTGTTTGAGATTCATCCAAACTTGCTGTGTCTAATCTTATTAGGTCGGTAAAGGTGAGCCATTTTATGTGTCATGATCAACTCATTTGAATTGATTGAAGCAATTTCGTTTTTCACGATCAAAGTCAAACTCTTCAATATTGATGCGGTATCTTCTTTTTCACATTCTTCTTATTTTTTCACAATAATACTTTTTACTCTATTTTTTTCTAATAAGCTTGCGTGCAGTTATGGGTAGGTAGGTTCTGTAAAAATATATAAAACGAACAATTATATAAATAATAATGTCGAATATTATGAACTTAGTTAGGTCTTGTAAGTTAAGCGCTCAATTTATTTCCACAAGGTTTCACGATGAAGAACATGCTAACCTACTGAATGCGATGTGGCTTATTGCGATTACATTTCTCTCCGTCGGTTTTGGTGACATTGTGCCAAACACATATTGCGGCAGAGGTATCGCCGTAAGCACCGGTATCATGGTAAGTTCCTTAAAACATTTATGAACGTGTTGACTGACACAGATAGAAAGCGCACCATCACTGATTCAATTCTGTTATTCCAGTAAAGGATTTTTTCTCCTGGTACTTTTGAAAAAAAAAAAAATTTCTTTTTATATTTGTCATATAAAAGTTGTGAAGTCAGTCAACACAAACAAAACAATGTAACAAATGTTCACACACAACACTTATTTGATGTACACTTTTATGAACATAAACTCGACGCTCGTAACAAATTTCGATGTTAATATTACAATTATTTTAAGTTAATACAGGTCAAATGTAAAACAAGTAGCCGTTACGTCATCAATGTCAAGATATAGCTGCATATTATAAACTGTTGAAATTACACGAGCTAACAATGTGATTCACAATCAATGTAAACACATATTAAGTAGGGTTTGATTATATTGTTTTATATATTATTTTATATACGTAAATAAAAATATTTTATACCGAAAAATTAAATTTATCGTTTTATTACGGTTTATAACGTCCATTTCCCTGTTAAAGCCAGCTATTAGACATTATATATTTTGTAGTATGGAATGCTTCATTTCTCCTTACTATTTCTAGCTCTCTCTCTCTCTCTCTCTCTTCACTTAAGTATTTCACAGAATTGCACAATACGTTTGTTTTTAAAATGGCTCACTTTTCCTGGAATTATTTTATCTGATACAGAAGTGTACAACAAAATTGCACCTAATAGTGTTTGTGTAAAAAATGTCAAAATTATGATTGTAACATGAATATAAATGTTTCGGCAATAATATTGCACTCATTAGATGGAAGCGCACGAAATGAGGAAATCATCACACGTTGTTTCATAAAATTGTTAACTTCAGTTGATAAACTTCAATGTCCGTTACGACTTGAAGTCCAGAAAATAAGTATGATACATCGTTGTTTACTGAAATTGCGGGCGACGTTAAAATATCTACGATTTTCATACTTTATTTCATTGTGAACATTGATAGAAACTTACATTCAGCACTAATAAATGATATAATTTATTTAAATTAAACTAGAATAATAATAAATATATCTACAGTTTTGTATAAAATATAAATCGGAGTGATTGTAATATGAGTTTACGAGGGTAATCGATGCAAAAGAAAAAATACTTTAAATGGGATTGAAGCCGTAAATCTTTCTTCTTACTATTTCTTTGCATGTCTTGAGTTAGTTGTTCTCTATAATGTGTCTATTATCCTCGTCTAAAAACTAACATAACGTATAAGCTAATTATCGTACCACATAGCTAAAATATAGTTTGTTTTGGTTTCTAGCCTGGAAAATGCGTTTTTATTTAAGGAATGTGAAATCTTGAATGCTTTTACACGTCCGCTTGCGTTTTACATAAGATATTCACTTAACAGGGAGCTGGATGCACAGCGTTATTAGTCGCGGTTGTTTCAAGAAAATTAGAATTAACTAGAGCAGAGAAGCACGTTCATAACTTCATGATGGATACACAACTTACTAAAAGAGTAAGTATTTCATCGATATATGTTCATCACAATTATTGTTAATCTAATTAACAGGGGGCGGGATGTACAGCCTTATTAGTGACCGTTGCTTCGAGAAAGTTAGAATTGACTAGAGCGGAGAAGCATGTGCATAACTTCATGATGGAAACACAACTCACTAAAAAGGTAAGGTAACTGTTACTTGGGTAACAAGGAGAGGATCCGTAAAGGTAAGACAAAGACTTACCACGCCATAGTTAGCATTGTAGTGTTGGTATATCATTTGATATATTCTGCCCTCCTCTACGCTACGTAGCGAATATGTACTGTGTTTAAAGTATATTATTTCATATTATCTTCCGTCTAAATAATTAGGCTTGCGCGTTTACGAGATGTATATATTTTCGTAAACAAAGCTAGCGATATATTTTTCAAGGTCTTATATACGCCTTACTAATGACTGTCAGCAAATATAATATTATAGTAGCGTTTCTCTTTTATGCTCTTTTTATATTTCACATTTATTTATTAGTCATTATATCAACAGTAACATCTTACTGAATTATAATGTTCCAGCTGAAAAATGCAGCAGCCAATGTATTGAGAGAGACTTGGTTAATATACAAACACACGAGGCTCGTAAAAAGGGTCCACCCGGGTCGAGTGAGAACTCACCAAAGAAAGTTTTTGTTAGCTATTTACGCGTAAGTCCTTTTTTAAAATCTTGTTTTATTAAGCATTGAAATAAATAAAAAAAAAAGATTTTTATGAAAATAGTAATCGCTTTTTCAATGATTTATTTGTTAAAAAAAAACTTTTTACATAAATACTAGTAATAAGTATCTCTAAAATAATTTATTGATATGAATTATTATTTATTTACATGTTTCTGCAGGTTAAGAAAAGTGAAGATGGATCAAAGAAAACTTATGGACAACGCCAATACCATAACGGATATGGCAAAGGTAATTTGGATTCGTACATGCTGACGCACAATCAACGCTACTTTCATATACACATTCATTTGTAGATCCTTAGTTTGCACTTGAAAAACAAAATTATAGATAAATCGCCAAATCATTTTTTAAATTTACATATTTTTAAATTTTGCCATATGGTTTATCACTCCAATATTCTAATTTTTTGCCCTTTCAACATTAGACATTAGTTTTAACATTTTTCAAAGCATGATATATTTTAATAAATCTTTTTCACATGCAGCGCATGAAATCGATATAGCAAGTGCATTTAGATAATGATTAGACAAGCATGTATACGCATGTAATCTAGCAGTAGCAAAAATAGATAATGTAGTGAACTTAGATTTTTATATCGATGATGTTTATTAAATACATATAAAACATGACACGAATAACATATACATATTAGAAATAGAAGTATTTGGAGCTGTACACGAAACAAATGACACTATACAGAACATTGTATTTGAAGCCGACAGTGTACATCGAGCTGCAATGCGACTGATAGTAGGACCCCTTTCTTTTGCAGACCCAGAATACAGTGTACGAGATTGTGTCTGACATGAGCACGAGGCAAGATAGTATAGAGGAGAGGCTGACTAGTTTAGAAGAAAAACTAACCACATTACAGGTAACATGAGTACAGTAATTATAACTAGTGTTCGCGTAGAGTTCAAAATTCAACAACAACATCATTAAAGAAAATATGTATTTATACGTTTCGTAAATTATGTTGTAGTGTTATAAAATTAATACATGTATACTTTAGACGATGTTTTATCTTATGCACGTAGAATACAAAATAGTTCAGTAACATTGCAATGAAATAAATAAAATTTCAAAAAAATGTTTGTCAAATAGAGGAAATGATCCCAAGTTTTAGAAACTAAAATTAATCATTATAGTTTTTTTTTGTTAAAACGCGTAAAAAAAGTAATTTCGTGTTTAATTTTTAGGAGCAAGTAAACAGCTTACCAGACGTTGTAGCGCGTTGTCTACAGCAGTGTTGGGAAAGAGCTGAATCCAGGCGGAATTTCCTCCATCCGGATACAGCTGCTGCGCCCACACCACCCGCTGCCAATATACCTTACGCAAGGTACTTTATATTCTGTCTACAATACACACCTAGGGATAAAAGAGATAGAAGATATGAAAGGATATGTTTGATTTTGAGCTACTTTATGTTGTATTACTAAGACTGATTTATTTAAAAGAAACAAGCTTCCTTCGCAGGTTTCGATTTCAAATTTACTATTTAGTATCTAATTTCACAATCGTAATATGTTACTAATGTACTGTTAATGATTTCATTTTATTGCAGTGTTTGGTGTTATTGCTGAATGTATGTTGTTTATTTTATTTTATGTTGTATATTTCAGTGGTTAATTGGATAAAGGCTGAAACTAAACATAGCAGACTAATCAGCAGTAATAACATAAAAATTAGGAGCGTGAGTTGGTATATGCAGGTACACGATAAGCTACCTGTGTGAGATTTAATTCTAGAAAATTCATTAATGATAACATTATAAAGTTCAACCTTGACCTACCTCAAGTTAACGTCAACATGCTATGACCATTTCGTACTTAATTGCGCAGTATAGAAAAATAATTGGTTACATTTCGTGTCCTCCATGAATGTCCCCTTGTATACGTCTATCGATACCTTATTTTTCATTCAAACTATGAACAGTAACAGTAGTAAGGTGTAAGTATATTAGGAAAAAGTTTTACTTAACCTGATTCTCATATAATTATGTACTCGTGTATTAGCTATTCTCGCGATACAGACGCCATGTTTAAAGTACCGCGACTTCCCTCTTCTTTCTTCCCCGCTCCCTCGGCTATATAATCGGTGATGTTACCTGAAGCAACGAATTGCTACTGTCGTGCGATCATAGATCGTGCTATTGTATCGTTACAGAAAGTAGCCGTAGGTCTCCCTTAAACATTTTGCATCTTCATAATATATTTTTAACAGACGTTCACATCGAACCACGAAAATTCTATCTTATTTTATTTGATTTCAGAACAATGGTATCACATCCGTGGCCGCCAAGTCCAATCTTGCAGACGGCGCGGACGCACTCTGCTCCAGAGAGCACGACGTCTCCTTCTCCTGCACCTCCCCAACCCCCCAGCCCAGCGCCACCTACCACAAGACCTCCTCTGCCTAGCTGAGTACCGCCTTCCAACTCCGAACTCCTGTGCTGAACACGACGAAACTCGGCTCCTCTGATCCCCCCAAACACAACTACGCAGTGAGGCCATCGGGACAATTGTTTCACAGTGATCCAACTTTATTTCCTAGTTATGACGTTCTTTCCGGAGTATTTTTTACGTATTTCGTTAACGTGAAATTGATAATGGGATTCAAGATATCAGGAACTAAATGCGTCAGTGAAATAATTAACCCGGTACGCCAATGGACCATACCACGGAGCGAGACCAGGTCAGCCGTAGTTCTCTTCGCTGTTCCCCAGTTTCGGAAGTGCCAGACTGTTTTAGTGATATTGTTTAGATAGTGAATGAAATTAGGCGGAAAGGACATGCTGTTGTGATTATACAAGATGCTTTATTGATAGACGCTTTAGCCAATACGTTAGGCGATATTTTGAATACTTACATTATCAGCGTTTGTATAAGTAAATAGTAGATGAAATTGACCCACACATCTGTTCATATTTATCAAAAATTTAAGGAACCAAATACATTGTTTTCTTACTGCAAGTTTTTACCAATGTTTTTTGTAAATATCACTAGCAATCACTGTATTCCTATCGAGGTCCGAACGACACTTACTTTAAGGTCATATTGTTTCTCATAGACTTGGAGAAGTGATACATAGTTGAAATAGAAATTAGTATATAACGGGTTACACTTCGAAGGATCAAAATATACTTACAATAAACGCAAGAAGAGACCGCATGAAAATATTACAATTCTGAATATTAGAAACGTATAATATTTTATGTGCAATAGTAAAATCATTTAATTTAATATAACAGTGTTATCATCGAACCTAACAGGATAAAGCTATTGTGTTTCAAATTAAAGGAGGCCAACCTACTTGACTAAACAATATAGTCTTGAAAGATCATTTTTGTGTGTATGAAATACGTCAAAAGCACAGCAATCCTTTATGAAAAATCAATAATGATAGAATGACACCTGATGTACTGCATCCCTCTCCGCTACGTCTATATAATAAAGTAATTAAACAAGATAAATACAATAATAATACACATAGCGGCCAATAATCACATTAAATAATAATTAAGAAAGTTACACTTGCAGACTTACTAAAAATTTAGAATAACTTCCTTATTCTATCCCGAAGAGTCTTTTGGACTAAATAGGTAGTTTTATGTTATCACAAGATCTATAAATGCTGTATACACACTCATAGTTTGTAAGTAAATTGAATTTTATTGTTACTACCTGCCTATTGACATGTAGATTGTAAATCTTTTTATAAGCATAGTGTAAGTAAAGCTTTGTAATAATAAAATATTAAGATTGATGGCTGTCTAAATAGTGCCTAAAACACTACGAAAATTTCGATAATTCAGTTTTATTACCTTAACTTATGAATATGTAAATAGTTAAACTTAGATATGTATAATATTAAATTAATACTATCTGAATTTTGTAGCGTGTACATACGTGTGTACATGTTTACTTGTACGTGTGGCGGGATCAAATTCTTATAATATTTCGTTTAAAATATATAAAACCCTTCAATATTATATCTAAAACGAAGTTACCGGTTTTACTGCGTAACTTTTATGACACTTTTGATGACGTTATACAATAACTAAAACTAGACCTCATTAAGGACTATAATTCAAATCAACAAGATTATTATGAATATTTTAATGTAATTTGCCAAAATATCAAATGTTTTTAACGCCCTATTCAGATACAACTGTATATATCTGTAAAGATATGTGTAAAACGACCAATTACAAAATCCTAATCGAATCACTTGCGAAATTAAACGAAAATATTATATTTAATTTATCATGATTAGTTTCAAAAATTTAAAAATAGTTATTAGTTTGAGTTGAGTTACTCAAACAACTCAAATTAAAATACTTTTTTTTGATTATTTTGTCATAACTATCAATTTAAACATAACATAACTCTTGTATCTATAACAGAATTCAAAAATGTTGATGTACGTAATAATTATGATAGTCATTAACATGCACGTTCTCTAAATATTTTAACAGGTTAAGTTATAGCTCACTACAGATAAAACATTTATTAATAGGCAATATTTATTCTTATCGTCATTACCGTCTTATAGTGAAGTTAGAGTAATTACTTGAGTTCAAGTAATTATAACGAGAGCGTCATATTTTCTTTGTAAAACCAATAGAAGTTATTAAGTACCTATTTTCCGTCACGTGACTACCATCGACATACCTGGTATAAAAATTAAGAACTAATCCTATGCTCAGGGTCGCTATTTATTTTTTAAATTAAAAAGTTCATAAAAAACATCTAAAGTCTTATACTTTCGGGTTCAATGCAGAAAGCATTGATTTGTTTAAACATTTTAATTATCCATTACGCGGAGAATATAATAGAGACTGTACTCTGTAGTTAGTGCAGCGTTATAATTAAACTCTGACTTGGTTACCACAGTTGACCTCCTAATGAATTGACGATAAACAGAAACCTTATTTAGCAGCAAATCTTAGTAAAACAACGGTTTCCAGTATGGTACATAATAAATCCCCTATAGTATCTACATAAATGCTAATACATTTTTAATACGACAAATTAGTTGGGATAAAATCTCAAGAGTGCAGAAATAGTTAAAATAAATGACTCAAACACGTTTGTGGGTGGCATTACATAATCATGTATAAGGGCAAATTGATATGATCCAAAAACAATCAAAGCTCGCTCGTGCCTATCGATGCGCCTAGTAGCAATTTGGACCTCAAACGGGCGCAATGTCTTTTGTCCCATCATTACATAGTTTATAATCACAAATAGTCCAAATAATTAATTGGTTCTATGTACACGATTATTCTTCACCTTAGCTATTAATTGTATTATTCATTAAAATACTATTATCATAAAATAAATAATAACAGATTAAATTATTTTCTTTGATTATTATATCGATTTATCCCGCAAAATAGTAAGGCACGCAAAAATAATAAAGTCTGTAGAGTGTGTGAACGAAATAATTTCTTAATAGAATAGACTTCTTAAAGATTATATTTTAAACAAGGAAATTATTAACTATGGTATAAAAATAGGTGACAAATTTTAAGATACCGATGTCAATTGCATCATGTGGTGTAAAAAAATAAATGAAGAAATACATTAGGTATTAAACACAAATATAATATTATAATTTTAAAATTAATTGCTTAATTAATTTGTACATTCAATACCTATAGCCTTTATACATATATTACATTTGAATTTGTCTAACAAATCTGGATACCCATACATGCACATAAAAGCCAAATACAAGACATAACCAACAATTTAAATTTCGTCACTAATAACACCAACAGTTTTTTAATGCATTTTTTATTTCCACGATTTGAGTTGATAATTGATCTTATAAATATATGCACTTGTAAAAATTAAGAACTTCATAAAACATAATAATATAAAGTAGCAAAATTTATAATAATTAAAATAAAAACTATAACGCAACAATTTAATTGCATTGAATGATTTCCTTTTTAAAATAACATAACACATTTCGAATAATGAAAAGTAATAATACAATTCGCTGTTACAACATGAACTAGTAGTCTTCAGCTTCAAATCAAACAACAAACCAGTTTGAATTCACATTTATAGTATTCAATAATACATAACAAAACACCTCGTATAAGTACACACGAATATACATTTTATTTTCTATAAAAATAACAATAAATTCATAGTATTACTTTATATTATAAACAGTTTCTAAGTTATATTGAAATAAGTAAGGCTTGAATTTAAATATTGCACCTTACAGAATAAGGAATCTAATGTGATGTCAGTTGACGTGTATTTTACTCATATAAGTATTTCGCACTTAATCTTGTTATTACATTGTAAACTGAGACCAATATAAAATTGACTTTAATACTTTGGGAATAAAACGATGTTAAATATACATCGTAGGTTGGGGTTACTGATTACCGCAATAGATAAGTACGTGTGTTTTTAAATAAATTCATAACATTTTGTCACGTTTTCTTTGGAAATAGTTGAATTTTATTTCTTAAATTGCAGCTACGTCCTGTCATCATATGTCTCTTTGTCTTCAGTTTATTTATTGCGATATTTATATAGGTAGAACTATTTATTTATTCAGCTCCTCCTTTATTTTCTTTAATTTTTTTATGTTCTGTAAAATAATTAAGCATCATTAATGTTTGGTCACCACCAGATATATTATTTTCAAGATCACCGGTACTCGTAAACTATTATAATGTTTGTGTTTATGTAAAAAATATTCTAGTTACTTAGTGGCTTGCTAAGATTTTATTATCCTATATTTTACTTCGTAAATAATGTAAAAGTTTGTTAGAAGAATAAGCTATATTTTTGTTATGTAACATTAGTTATAGGATACAAATTCCTATTAGGCATTCAATTTGAAACACCAACTAGTATTTAGAGTAATGATTAGTAATTTATAATTAATATGAATAATTGTTAAGTTTTGTGCGTTGAATTTTATTAATGCATCTGCTTATGTTGCTAACCAAATGTTTATTTTCGAATAATTATAGATTTGATAACGTTTTTGTTACTTAGCTGTTAGAATAATTTAAATTTTATGGACTTGTTGTAGATCATTTTAATTACATTTATTTATTGTTGACTGGTTTAATGAAAAGAAAATATATGGCATTAAACATATGGTAAAATATTATTTATGTAATGTTAAAAACATTACAGCAATAGGCGTTGACAGTAATTATGAATTATTTTATAAAGTGTGGCATTTTTTTTACTCGCAAGTTATTGAAAGAATATTTAATTGTAATACCTGATTTTATTTTCGACATACGGAAGAAATACTTATATTGTATTCTATAGA
>DWPA01004759.1:0-12508 GCA_018251375.1 Calpodes ethlius | reverse complement strand
ACTGATCACCTGTGTTATAAACGTCAAAGGCATTACATACCATAGTCGTGATCAAAATCGTAGTAATTATCGTCAACAGCATCTGACAGTCTACTGCTATCTTTTTGGATACAAATCTCCATATCTACAGACATGAAATTGGGGGTAGTCATATTGTAGTGTAGAGAACGATTTAAAGTTTTTGTTTTGTACAAAAGCAATAGTAGAAATATGTTGTAACGTAAAACATCTACGTATTTGCTTTAAAATTTGATTATAACTTGCATTCCGTTAGTATTTTGCGATACTTAAGAGCGTAAATAATGGTCATATCGTCACAAAAGAACTCGATGCAGAAAAAAGTCCAATTCAACCATACATTGAACACATTTTCGCCAAAAGGCGCTTTAGCGCTATTATTGGATTTCCAGTGACGATATTCCTAGAAGCTCGCTTTAAGCTTCGCACGGGTGCAATTAAGATTAAAAAAATATAGCTTATGTCACTCAGTGATAATGTTGTATTCTACTTTTGAAATATTTTTTTAATCGGATTAATAGTTCCGAAATTTACATCCTACATACAAACCTTACTCACGAACATTACCTCTTTCAATTGTTAGAATATACGTATAGACTAAACCAAGAAATTCATGTATATACCTGATGGTAAGAGGCTACCATTGACCACAGATTTTATTAATACCAAAGGCATCGCCTATACATGAAAGAGAAGAAGAAAAGAAAGAAAGAACGATCTCTCCAGTCTTCCGCACAGAATAGAAAGTAGTAACTAGCCTGGCAGATTTTCAGGGTATCATCAAAAATCAAATAGTAATGCTTTGTTACAATAAAAAAATAGGAACATTTCATCATAAACTATTATAAATTCAGTACAAAATAGAGAGTTCTGTTCCTAAATTATTAACATAAATTGTGGTTATAATTAAAAAAATACATACTTCGAAATTGTATAATCAAAATTTAATTAAGCAAGTAAAATAAACGCAAACTTTTAACTACGTCACCCTCGCAATATCCGCTTATCTCCTAACGAATGAATGACCGAGTGAGTGAATAAGAAGCAAGAATGAGGCAAGAATGGGGAAAGGAATGAGAGGTAAGAATAATATTATGAGGCGCGTGCCGAGCTGCCGCTGCTCACATTTACGAGACACTTTGGTAGGACTGGGCTATGCATTACAATACGGATACTCACGATGTACATATGTTTTAGATGAACAAATAGTTCGTAATTTTTATTACATCATATCAAATAAACAATATATTTACGGTCACTAAATGTGTCACTTCTATAAAAATGTTACAATATCATAAATGTCTACCACATAAAAATATCATGTCACACATTGTTATAACATCACCGTAACAAAATTGACTCCCGCGTATACCGTCATTTATAACGCTATGATCGCAGTCTGAAAAAAACAGTTCTAGAAACCTGACGTAACAGAATGCACCCCAAAATCAGGGTGCATACCCCAACGTCCTCAAGATATATGATTTTAATAATCGCCAAGATTAGACGGAAGGGACGGAGGATTCTTTCAAATGTCCCTTGGAGGATCGCCTTGAGAAATCGTCTCCGTAGCTATTTCATTTGCGACGAGCCCTTGATGTATGCCTCCGTTTTGAGTGGACAGAATTCTTTTATTTGTGAAATCTGATCTTATTTCGTAGATGTAGGGATTGTTTTTTATATCATGATTTTTTAAATATTGCTATAAAACTCTTTGTCATTTTATCAATTTATTTTCTTTTGGCACTTTATTATATTCGTATCACTTGAGTTTATAATAAAACGTTATCCAAAACCTCATAGTTTCATTAATAACGTGATAAAGACAATAATAACCTATTACAGTCACGGGCAACTGTTGGCGCGAAAACTTTAATTTCCTTTGAGACATCAAGTTGTGACGTGCAATTAGTAGAACGCGTTAATCTTACATCGCGAACATCCTTCAAGATGGCGCTCGCAACATGGCTGCCATATGGCGGGAAAAACCGCGACGGTGACATTTGCTTTATTAAAGATGCCTACTGCTAACGCTGTTTATTATTAAATTAAATTTCAAATAACGAGGGTGTCTATAAAAATATTTAATGAACAATCTTGAAAGGCTTGGGGAAAAAATATGCTTTAATTTTTCGTTATTATTTGAAATTAAGTATATCACTCATCAATACCTTGTAATGTCCTGGAGACAATGAAAATCGAAAATATAAAACTAAAAATACTGTTACAAGACAAGTAAATAATGTTTTCCATGTTTTCATTGATCTAATTCTAAAAGAATCTTGAAACTGCCATCAAAAGTAAAGTGGCGTAAACCTTAACCGCCTGATACAGATAAAAACAAATATGTTGCGTTCCATTTTACGAAACAACTTTATTTTTTTCCAAGCAAAATTATAGTTGATAATATTGTATTTATATTTCGATGTAACATACAAATTACCAAATTTAACTGCATGTAAATAAGGTTCAAAATCATGCGCTTTATTCGTGATTCGGCGAGTTAACCAACAATATCAAGGTATTAATTCCGATACTGCCATCAAAGTGAAATGGCATACTTGAAAACTTATTGAATAGCATTTCCGAGACCCATAACGGAGGAACTTCAGTCCATATTTCTATTTATTGATCTGTTCTCCAAATATTATTCTACCGACCTACTAACAACAGACTTAAGTAAATCATTGACTACTGGAACTTATTTCTTTTAATAAAATTTAGATATTGTTACGTACTTACTTTATTATTATCATTCCTAGTTCCTATTTTTTATAGCTAAAGAACAGTGATATAAATTGATATTGACATTCTATTTTCAAATATTTGTCAATATTTCCCACGTGAATAATTTTAATGTTTATTTATCATTAAATGACCATCATTAAAAAAATACAATGTCCTGGAAAAAATTAAAGGAAGAACCTTTACATTGATAGAATTATAATTTTTATTTATGTACTGTTATTAAACATAACAAACGGTGAATTTTAATAAGTTATTACTAATCTACATTGCAACGCTCGCGCCGATCGATCCGCGATTAAATATGAACTTAATAACAATGGATTTCCGCAAATGAACGCCTAATACAGTCAGGCATCTATACTAAATGTAAACCCTAACTTACTACAATACAATTTGAATACTTAATCAGTTAATCTATTTCTGAATTGCTATAAAATCGCTATATAACCGAATAATAAAATACCACCGATCTTCAAACATCTTCCTTTTATGTTAAATTCCATAGATTATACGAAGCTTATATATATTAAATAATACATATATTCATACATACATGCACAACAAACCACGCAAGCTATAACAAGATAATCTTGCTTTAGGTACAAAGCATGATACTATAACAATAGTGTAAGTGGCAGTCACAAACTTAGTTATCCGTCTGTCTGGCCGTGGCTGCGCTCATCGCACTAATTGTGTAACACCCGGCCTGAGAGCGAGGAGATGATCGTAATTCACAATAAACATAATCTCCCAGCTCACAGCTCGCAGTGTACTCACACTTCATTCTGGGTTTTCTCAAAGGAGTAAAAATACAGAGAAAGGATTTATATTCTAGATATATAAAAACGTTTAGAAGATTATATCTATCTAGCAGGCCATTGCCGGACATAGCCCCCTTCTTTAGGTCGTTAGTCTACCTGGTCAGGGACGACCTGTACCCCTTTTGTCGAAGCGCGGTCTTGCCAGCTTAGACGATTATGGTGATATAAATGTACAATAGACTTGAGGTATTCCGTTAATTTTTGAAGATTTTGTAAAAAGTTTGTAACAAACCTCTTGCTTGTGGTAATCCGTCAGCTTACGATATAGGAGCTTTTAAATTAAGAGTGAAACTATTGACTATTTACGTTTAGCAATGAAATGCTAAACCAAGGATAAAATAAAGCCAAGGATTAAATAAAGAATAGTTGTAAAGCATATTAATATTATTTTATTTTGCTTTAATAAGGATATTTGTCACAGATTTTCTGTCATAAAAATGCGTTATCATCACAAATATTATAGAATCCTTCCAGATAAGAATATTCAGCCTTTCCGCATTTATACATTTGGTTAATGAGAAATAAATATCTAAAAATATGTTTTATAATATGCCAGCAGTGATAAAATTAAATAAATCTACGTATTATTTTTAAGTCTCTTTAATGTGTCTGCGATTGTGGATATAAAGTTTGAAACCTGGTCGACCTCTACTATGGCTATACTGCTACCATTAATTCCACATAAATATAATAGGTTAGTCATAGTATTTACGTCCCTCTGCCATAAATTTTCCTCCATGTTTTTCCTTGTACACAATCAAACAATATGGCCGACGTTTTGGCGCCAGTAAATAAATTTAAGCGCCATTTTTACTCGTTAACCTTACTCATAGTAATTTTATAATTATTATTTTTTTTACAAATTTATTAAATTCTTCTCAATCAAAAAAAAAACAAACGTATTAACTTGTTTTTTTACGTCAGGCTAAGTCTAGTGTGTCTGCCATATCTGTGTCTTAACGAGGCAAGAAACCATTTCTTTCTGCTGGATTGCAGGATATCCTTGCGAGTGTGTAGAGCGTTACTTTGTTTTTTTTTACTAATAATATTAGAAGCATTGAATATGAGGCATGGAGCATATTTTAGGAGATGAATTTGAGATGTTTTTTATATAACAAAATTGTATGTAATTCAAATTCATTGGTTTAGACTGAATATCGTTTGCGCTATTCTCTAACGGAACCGGATCCGTTCGGAGCGCAGCTACGGAAGCGAGCACGGTTTGTTTCACTGCAATTGTCATGGAAATGCGGAAAATGATTGAGGGTTACGTGTTCACTAATATTTAATAATGTAGATATAGATCTAACTTCAACTTCTATTTTCATATATTTTAGTTTAGGATAAAGTTATAGTATAGAACTTTTATTCCGAATATTATTATTATACTGATGATAACGCTGATTTCTTAATCAATATTTGTTTGGGCTTTGATATTTGTAATTTCTCTTTTGAGTATATCCTTGTTAGAGTAACCCTAAAAATCAAGTGCTTAAAAAAACATTTTTAAATTTAGGAAAGCGGTACTAGGCTGGAGATAAATAAAACTAGCGTCATGCCTGAGTACTGAAGGAATACAATTTGAGTACTTTGAAGATTTAAAGTGAGTACTATTGATATTATATTGGGTAGTACAGAAACAAACGAAGTATAGTGGCCAATGGTTATTATAAAGACAAGCGCTATCCAGGAAGTGATAGGGTCCATGTGAAGCTCACCCGAGGAGGTAACTGCAACCGCATAACTTATTTCTGTCGAGTTACAATTGTCTTATAAACAATAGTGTTCCGGTCTGAAGATAATTCAAGAATTGCAACTCATCCATGACCAATTTCGATTGTGACAGATTACTAAAGTGGACCATTACAAACACTAACAGGACTGACCTACACTAACAATCCTAATATCCACAGGTCTTTAAATAACAATAATATCGAACTGATATTCTTATTAACACCTAAAACTAATAGGACTTACTAACTACAGTTCCGCCTACAGTCCTATTCAAGGTTTGTCACAGATGTCCATGGCAGGAAATGGTGGCGCTGTAAAATCATTTGCTATCTTAATTAAAAAAAAGACATTAAATAAAAATACTTTCGTTAACTTCATTTATAATATTTATAAACTATTTTTCGAATACAGATTCAAAAATTCTAAAATCAAAACAGAAATCCACTATCATTATTATAAAGAACCTTCTCATCGCTACTCGAATTTAACGATACTCGATGTCGAAATTTCTCGAGCATTTTGTTCCTTACAAAAAGGCGATTGTCTTCAAATTTAATAACAGATTTGAATGACCCCTCCCCCGAGTGTTGTGGCCCGGGGACCCTGAGGGATGCTATAGGAAGATTTCGATCATCGATGACAAGAAGGAACGGGTACGAGACACACTCGGAGCAGAATAATGCAGATAAATAGTTTTATTTTGATTTTCATTACTATATTTTACATTGTAAAGGGATTGAAAGTTAAAATTATAACGTAATTAAAATACTATCTTAAATTTTTGTTAAATTTATTTATGTAATATTATTGTGATACAAATGAGGTCTTAAGAGTAATTATAATATTAATTGTAATTTCATTGTTACGAACTGCCGAGTAGGAAAGAAGGTAGAAGATAAAATAGACAGAAATAAAAGATTGACCAAAAAGACTATATGAAAATGTTCACATAATTCATAGAGTCAACAATGCGATTAGAATAATACTGTAGCTAGGTATTTTTTATTTAAAAAATACATCTCGAGAAACAAGATAGTTCATTTTACTTAGCATAGAAACCAAGTGTACCACTACCCTATCGAGGATTGTTTCATCAAATTATTTGGTCGTCGTTTGCGAGGTCTAACGAGACAAGGAGGGCGAGAGATTTAAACTCGAATTGATTTAGTTTCCGCTACATAAAAAATGTTAATAATTTCATTTAATAGATTTAGAAATTTTTGACTCGCTCCTTATGATTTAAGAGGGTCTTCCCTTATTTTATTATCAGGATTTTTTGATTGTGATGTGCGAGTTTTGCAAACCGGTTATTTTTACGAGTTACAAATACTTTCAATGTTATGTTTTACCCTTGAGTTCTTTGATATTATTAATTTACTGGAAAGTTAAGAGAAAGACGTGTTAATTGTGTCTAATAAGTTTATAAACTATTAAATAATTTGGTAACAGCTACATTTTACAACAATTACTGATATTATGCAAAAGTGCGTAAAAGAACGAAGTCTACTTTGAATTCGTCGTCGAGCAAGAACAATTCATTTCTCGCTATGAAAAAAGTAATTTACAATGCAAATACCACTATAGCACCTCTACTTAAGCTTCAATTTCCTTTACAACTGAAAGATTTTAGTGTACTTATGCTTAATTCATCTATATTATGCCAAAGGACCAACGGGACGATAGTCGGGAAAACTTGTCTTTGTACAAGATGGTAGAAGTTTTGAGATTACAGCGGCCGACTACTAGCAACAAGAAGTATTACGACAGTAAATTGGTCTACACTTATTTACAGCCTTTTAGTGTACGATATAGGTACAGTACTACCTACTAAATGAATGAATTATTCAAATATTTTATTACATTATTACCTATCAGATGTTTCTAGGTACTTACCCGCGCGGGAAAAAAGAACACCAATAAAAAGGTCAATTCCTTTTTATCATTGGTTGCTAGGCAACGCTTTGTTGTTAAATATATTCTTTAATTTGACTGAAATTTACATCTTAATGGATCTCTTCCCACGGAAATGAGATGTATTTTCGCGGTTGAAAGTATTTTATAGTACTCGTCGTCTTCACAATTATCTTCGTACTAAAAATCATATCATAAGGATGCTCCGTAAACAAAAACAAACACAGTACTACTATACAATCTCTTCATCGACGTCTAGCGACGCCTAATATGTTATTTAACAAGCTTGATTGTTCATAACTTACTTACTGAGCAATTAACAACATTAACTGTCTGGACCATGATACAGACGCTCCGCTAAAGGGAATTCGCCATAACCGTCACGTCAATGTCAGTGTCAATTCGCAAACAAATGAAAATTATATCTGTACAATTTGCAACGCAATTTCGCGGCCTACTCTCCACGACTTTTTGTGCCCATACAGTTATTTTTTACGATTAATACTGACTTGCAGCGAAGAGCAAGCTGGAACGTCCGAAAATATTAACTCATCGTATAACACTATTTTTGATTCATCTGTCAAATTACTACTTCGTGTTGGTCAAATACATGCGAGCGTTTCTAAGGACGCAAATCTAACGCTTCATTTGTAATTTTTGCATATCCCATACTATTCAACTTGAAACATACATTAGTCGTCAAAATTTCCTTCACGATAGCATCAGTAAATGTGAAAAGAAAACCCGCGGTTCTGTTGATGCACTGCAAATTGAATAAAATAAAGTCCAGAGAAAAGGTAACCAATTAGTATATTTAAATAAAAGAATGACATCAAAACGGCTTTTAAGGAGTAAGTCACGAAAATTTAATCAAGCACTAATTCGTTAATTAATTTAGACGAGGAAAGATCCGACTTCATCGGCCAAAGTGAAAGTTTGTCCCTTGCGCCGTCGCCTAATAATTTCTCAAAGAGCCCTTTGCCTTTTAATATTTTTCAAAGAGCTGAAACTTGCTGGTCTCTGCTGATCCGGCAGCTTTGCTTTCAAATCATTAAGAAATTAAAAAAAAACACAGTCTTACTAATTGGACGTGGCCGATTTTGCTGATACATCGTTATCGGGTTTAAACAGATTCAATTTGGATTATAGCAAATTATAACTATGACAAATCTGCTCGCTTCAGAAGTTTATGAGTTTTTAAAGTGGCTGTATTTTTTTAATTTTATGTAATCGAATAACAGTTATTATTGATACATTTAAAGGAATTTTTCAATTTGCAATAGATGTTTGCATAGAGCCTCCCTTTTTTAACGAACTTATTTTATAAATCATTTGTAACATTTTGTAGCGTTTACAAAATATAAATTCCTATGTATTCGGAAATGTTTAAAGGAAAATAATAAAAAAATAGAATGCATTAAATTTCGATTCTCAAAATTTTGTGTATTTTCTTTTTATTAATTATAAAAAAATAAATTATAAAAAAAATGTTTTTCACCCCAATATACTAAGCTTGCACTTAATGCCCGTTGCTCCCCTCCCATTATTTGGTTTAAATTTAATCAGCCCTGACAATATTACCGCGTTCGTTAGCTCGCACCCTCAGACAGACAGGCATAATCCAATTTGGCGGCATATGTATGTACAATAACGTAAAAATGTTTGCATTCAAAGAAGTCGAATACCAACGCTTTTGCAAATCCGATTATTGTAAGTCGTCGGATTTGATAAATTAATAAGACATTGAACGTCGAATAATATACAGTAGCAATTAATTGCTCTTTATGAAAAAAATTCGCTTGTCGTAACTTAGAGACAAATAAGTGTTTGACGTCAAATCTTATCTACTTATTTGTGAGATTATTAATGGTACAATCTCTTAAATTTCTATGAATTTTGTGAAAATATGCATATGCATAAGATTTTAAAATAATAATGAATTTTTAATCCATATTTAAATAATAACTGAGTAAATGGTGGTATTTTAAATTGAACTATATTCTCATTCTATCATGACTCCATTAGTCAAAATTTCAAACTATTTTGATATCTGGAACACTATCTATAAAATAATGGTATTTCCAAAAAAAATCTACAATTCCTTGGTGTCAAAAGAGGTATTTTATAACGGGTCTAGTTGCAAAGTAATAAAAGACAATTTTCGGAACTTATGTTATTATAAAATCGATTAACAAAGAAATATAGTAAGTAGCCTAATAAAAACTGAACACTGCAAACCTTCTTTAAAGTATTTAAACCCACTGCGTTAGTGTCGAAGCTGAAGTTGGGAAATAAGAGAATATCCCTGAACGAAACACCAATTTGCGTTGATCGTAAACAAAGCGACTAGCGGGTACTTAGTAAACCCGCGCCACTCAAAGACTAGTAGTGCCAGTATGAACACAGCCTAGTGCCAGCAAAAACTGCTTTAGCAATTGAATAATCCATTTCGTTAGCTACTGTGCAAGTCAGGAATGCATAGCGATGAAAAACTTTAATCAGATTCATATAGTGTATTCGCTTAATGATATAGTTTATTTAGTCTTCTACTGCATTTTATAGGAAATCAGAACTGCAATTCTACATACAAAAAATCAAATGCATAGCAAGCACTAGTATTATTTGGTGTTTGTTACAAATGCATACGTAATGTACCTCAGTAATATCTACAACTTGAGTTTAAACATTAATTTGTCACATAAAAACTACCTAACAAAAACTTAATGTTAATGAGGATTGCGATGAAATGAAATTCTAAGCATTGCTTGCCGAAGCTAAACCGAAACACCAGCAGTTTATTTCTTTTGCATAGTTCCTTCCCAAACAATACTCAGGTTTTACTTACTTAAAACAATATATTGGTAAAATGCTACAACCAGAAAAATCCTACAGTACAGGGGTAATAGCTATGTAGAATTACAGAACATAAAACTATACCTCTGAAAAAATACAATTTAATTTTATGATATGATAAAAGAAGACACAGATAAACAAAGGCTTAGAGTTACAATGATTAAATTAAACCACGTTGAATGAAAGCCCATATCACAACAGCAAAACCAAAATTCCGTTTTCGGTTGTGACTTGGACCGAAACACTTGATTGTAATAGCCCAGCGGGCGGCGGGCGGGCCATATGGCGCTCCAAACATGTTTGTATAAAGCTTTTCGTTCTTTGGACCTATTTCGTGGAATTAGTCATGAATTAATTTTGTGCATGGGCTTTTTAATAAATTGGCAATGTCTTTATGAAAAAGTTAGTTGCCATCTAGATTAAGATTAGATAGAGATCATAAATCTTATTTTTTGTGCCTATAGGCACAGGCAAAGCGCGAAGAATATTCTTCGCCGAACTATATTCCATTTAAAAAATGGCAGAAGGCTTGATTTTACATGGAATGTATAATTGAGTACGAGATTAGTATCTTCAGGTTATATATTGTTGCAAAGTAGGCTAATAATAAATTAATAACAATGGAGTTTCCTAAAGTAACGCCTGACATTATTAACTATCGTATATTTTCAAGGTTTTTTGGGTTTAAACTCTTGGGCTGTAGAACTGCGATGCTCGTTACCTTTGTAATGAAACAACAAATAAACAATAAGATAAGACATGCCACCCGAGACCTGGCAGGTTCCGTAGAGCATCTGTGCATTGTTATAGACCCAGGAAATAGTGCCAGAATCTTAGAAACTGCAATATACAGTTCTAAATATAATTATTCCCCTTTAAAGAAAGTTAAATAAAAACTTAAGAAAATGCCCAGAGCCTTTAATTTTGTATTGGAATCGAACATTAATGACACATTTATTATATTATGACACTGTTTCCTCTAATAAGTATTATTATTAAGATAAGGTGGGCAAGTTTCTCCAGCCAGACCGTATATAGGTTTGTTACGAACAAGTTTTTAAACCTTCTAAGAAGGGTGAATATATTCTTTATCATCGGAAGATGCAAACAAGATTGCAATTTCCTCCGTAAGATGCGATCGATGCGGCGTACGGTAAACATAAGCCGCGTCTACCAACTTACATATTATTTTTTGTTGCATGGTGTTTTTACTTTGCTGGCATACATGGTAAGGATTTTACAGGTCTGAACGTTTTTAATTTATGTGTAAACGGTATTTTTAAATTTTCCTTAAGCCAGATTGTTTTTTTTTAATGTAGTTATACTGTGTCGCTACAAAAAGAAGTCATGAGCGTCCTGTCTAGAACGTGCACATTTTTTGCATACACCGACATGTGCTGTAGTACAGACCAGTTTAATACTTCAAGGGAGTAACAAAAATTCGGTTTCTCTGATAACCAGTGATATTTCAGTTACACCTATAAGTTCTCGTCGTTGATTTCTGGGAAATACACGGGAAATGATTATGCAGAAAGTAAAACGCTATAACATATGAGGGATACTGGAGGAACATGCGAACTCAACGTCTACAGATTGGAATAGTAAAACCAGATATACCTTTCTCTTTCATTCTTTATTCATCAATTGTATTTTTATTTGTATTTCATAGTTGCTACAATAAAAATTGATTTTTATTCAATCATTCAATTATTCGTTTAAAGATATTAAATTTGATAGTGTAATTGTTAGAAACTACCGAGAGTTGCCAGAAAATATCAGTGGTGCCATGAGAAATGGCATAATACTGGTAAAATGTCAAACAGCAAAGAATTTCATTCCAAGGATCCCTTCAAAGGAATAACGAGAAAGACTTCAGTTCAGACTTTTGTTATAAAAATAATAATTGACGGAGTGCTTGTTTGTAAAGTACATCTTTAGATTTCAGTAGTTTGTCGGATTTAAAATTTGCTCGTGCGTGTTTGCAATAATGTCTATATGAAGAAGTATTTTTTTGAAAGTTTTTATATAATTATTTGGTATACAGGTGTTGTTATTTTGAGTAGTAATGATAGTCCTAATTGTTTGAACGTTGGTTTCCCGCATGTGGGGGCGTGAGTTCGATTCCCGCACGCACTTCTTATTTTCAAAAAGTAATGTGCGTGTTACAATTTAATTACCACTTGGTTTGGTGAACTTCGTGATGAAACCTGCCAAAGGGTCCTTCATAATCAAGGGTTTGTGAAGTCTGCTAATCCGTACTTGGCCTGCGTGGGTGAATATGGCCTGTACCCCTCAGCTTGTGAGAGAGGACTCCAACCCAGAAGTGGGACAATTATGGGTTGTGATGATGATGATTTTGAGTAGCAGTCGGGATGCCAACTTTTTCAAACACAGCCATTTCTTTCAGGGGTATCAATTGTACT
>DWPA01004758.1:0-12508 GCA_018251375.1 Calpodes ethlius | reverse complement strand
TTGTTGACATCGATTGAGATGAACAACCATCGACGACAACCCGGAGAGACCGTTCACTCAGGAAGTCCTTTACCCAGTTGACAAGACTAGGCGTATTCGGAAATTACAGGTAACATACGTGTGCCAACTTAAAATATATCATATAAATAATTAATTTTATCTTCATTAATTTACTTTCCTCTGTAATCTTAAGTTTCTATCATAAATTGCTCAATAAACATTTGGTGAGCAATTTTTATTCTACGAACTGAAATTTAATACTCAATGAATATTTCTTATTAATTTACATATTAAAATACTAGGAATTATCTGACAAGTTCTTGCCTAAATATATTCGATTAAAATAACAAACATCGAATCATTTAGTACACCATAAATAAAATAACGGATTAACTCGACGTAACTTTAATTATATATTAAAACACTAAGAATGTATAAAATAATTACTAAATAAATTACACTGCGTTGTGATTTAATGTAATTAACAAGTATGTTACTAACTATCTTAGATCTGAAAGTCCTCACTACCTAACCACGTGTAAAGCAATGTATCGACTATTTAAATTACCATAGGACAAACGAACACGCTTTCTATAAATTGTTTTATAATTACAATCAAAGTACATCAATAGAAATTGGCATGAGATAAAGTAGAACTTTATAATTAGTTAATTGTTTCTTTAATAAATTAGTTTTATTTTTAATTAAAAAATAACTTGCAATAGAAGTCCATTTTTTTCTTATTCAAAACAATAAAGTTTGTAAATAGATATAATTTACATCCGTATTTTAAATTTCAACGTAAATAAGCATAGCTGTAAAATATCTCAAAATTCATCACGTTTCAAAACTAGTTCATTCAATTTTTTTGAATGAATGATTTTTTTTGAAACCTTTGAATGATTATCCTTTTTCAATTACCATTAACCGTTGTAGGTTTTTTCAAAAAAAATCATTTTGTTCTTTACTATCAATGTATTCGTAAGCGAATGAATATATTCATTTCCTAATGTTTCAATCTGTAAGTCACTTTGCCAAACGTCTCATTGTGTTCTAAGTAAGATTAGCTCTTTCTTTGCGACAACACATCACCAACGCATTTAACGATACTGATGATGATAGAGGTGAACACTTATCATATCTCGTCAATTCGTTTGTCGGCTGCTGACATAAAAGACTACTCAATAATTTACATAATTACTTCAACTGATCCCTAATCTTTACCTTTTCCGAAGCCCTGAGGTGTTTTAAGACGTAATATTAAGACGTTTCAACTTATGAATGTTAGTTGCTGCTTGTAATTGGCTCGCAATCGCCGATGTGGTAATAAATCAGACGGTAGGACGGTACATCGTCTTACTATCGCAACGTTGCCATGGAAACGCGTGAGAACACACTTTTTATCGGTCCTTCCGTTTGTTTGTCTTTTGCTATTAATATGCAAGAAATGTTTTGTTATGAAAGAGTGGGCGGTACAATCGGTAGGTAGATACGTGCTAATGAATCCGCGGGGGAAACTCGACTGTAATTGTTGTTGGTAGAGGATTGTTTTTCATTGACACGAATTAGTATCTGATTTTTGTGACTTAGTGTTTTGTAACACATTACATGATAATTATTAACTTTCTTCTGTTTTACGTAAACTTTAACAATACCAAACTTCGAAGTACTATATGATTATTCTTAAAGGATAGTGCAAAAGTTTTCTATTTACGCATTAAAATATTTTTTTTTCTTATTTGTAATCGTATTCGCATTACTTTAAAAAAATCGAATTTATATAAATTAAAAAAAATAACGAATACTAAACATAATTTAATTTTATCAATAAACAATTATTTAGTCATAAATTCATTTCATCTCGAATCTTAAATATTAATTACTAATTACGTAAAATATATGCGAAAATATTGTTTACAAAATATTATACCTAAGTATAAAAAATGGAACGTAAGTAAGAATAATAATGATTATTTTGTAACGTAGTTTTTTTTTTTTTCTATTTATTGAGGTTAACAAACAGTATGCAACAAGAGTCTTAATTATAAAACAAGTATAAATGCTGTAGTATATCGCTAACGAACACCGTTAACCGCGGATTAAATAGTACGGTAGTAGTAGTAGTTACCATCCTAAATTTATTTCAGACCGTCAAATGTTTTAATATTGTTTACACTTTGAATTGCCTTACTTGCGTCTTAAAAATACACGAATTATGAAAATATAGCTTTCTCATTCAATCATTAATCGGTATGACTACAAAAATATTTTATAATACTTATAATAAAATTGCAATTGAAAATTAAACGCTGAAAATATGAAATAAAATTACTTTTACATTAAACGAAAAGTTATTTAACTGTAGAAATAGCAGGTCCAATGAAAAGATGTCCGAGTTTCTTATCTTTAACATTTCAATTCAGCGCGAAGCGATTCTTTTCTTAGATAAATATGTTTATTATTAAAATTTATTCTCTTCATTAATTATTATTATTAAATAAGTATTAATAACGAACGGTGATAACTTTACATTTTTGCATTAAGATAGGATGTTTGACAGATAAGAAATCTAATGACTTATGTGTTGAATTGTGTTTTTAAAAGCTTTTATTAACTTGCAGTTACTGTTTTATGTTTGGATCTAACCTTGTTAGTTGAATTAGAACTACTTCCACTTATCATGTGATGTTGAAATTTTTCACAAAGATTTTAATCTTCAGTACCTTCTTATGATAGTTACAAATTTTCGTCCAGTATAATACCGCGTTTTAGATTTTTTAACCCTTTATTATCAATGTAAATAGACAGCTAATGAACTAACGGTCATCTGATGATAAATGGACCATCATCCATGGACATCAGCAATACCATAGAAAGGAGAGAATATATGTCTGATCATCATCACAACCCATAACTGTCCCACTACTGAGCTCGGGTCTCCTCTCACAATGTAAGGGGTACAATATGAGAATATTTACATACAAGTTATTACTAAATAAACTCCAAACCCCTTCCTTGCATTGTATACACTACAAAAAAATATAAGAAGTTACTTAAATAACAAAATGCATAAACAATTATAACAAATAACATAACTTTTTCAAATATATCGTTACAAAAGTAATAACACAATCATACCGCGTACGACACTGGCGATTACTGGCCCTTAATTTGAGGCATTAGTCGGTCGGTTGGGTACTAAGTGCTGGACCTAAGCACTGGGGTTTTTTACGACATATGGTTATTAAATCATTTAGTGGCGCGCTCTACCGGCTAATTGAGACTCGTTGAAGGAATGATTGTGTTTTTTTGTTGGTTGTTTCAACGCTAACCAGTGGTAAAATGTTCTTGTTGACAAAGGGTTTTATTAATGCGATTTTTGTTAGAATATTCATATTCTTTTTTTTTTAAGTTACAAAGTCGTAGAGAAATGAGAATTTGTACATGTTTATATTATTTGCTAATTTTATATTTTTAAACAAAATACAATGCAATGAAAATAATAACAATCAATAAAAAAAATCATTTTTTTTTGTCAACGTTCATTTTTTTTGTCAATGTTCATTTTTTTTAACCGATGACGTTTTTACCTATTCGAATTTTAAAATAAAGATTTCAAAAATTAACATATTCAATTTCGAATGTTCTTAATTCAAATGTCCACGCTGTCTACACTCATTCAATCAACCAATCACTGACTATTTAACATAAAGGGCTTAGCTGACTTCCGTATCGCAAAAAGAAATCTTTTCTCATTAGCAACGTGACTTCAATTAACACTAAATGAACTAGATGGAATAATTCATAGAAAAAATTACTAAACAAGACCACCTAGCAAGTAGAATTAATGTGTATCAACAAAAAATATATTGTCAGCAACTCCACTGAGAAGGACCGAGTATCGCATAAAAACGAATCTCGGAAAAAACTTGCAGCAGTGCGAGCGGGACGGCGCGTGTTGCCGTCTCGTTCGCGCGTGAACTATCGTCGTCGGAGAGGGAACTGTCTTGATACTTTATCGACCTTTTATTTTTTAATTGCGTTGAATCTTTTTAAGATTATGTTATGTTCTATTGAGGATCAGGTGAATATGTAATGCTATTGACAGTTTTGTAAGACAATGTACGTCATTTTGTGAATTTTATTAAGAGAATCTAAAACGATTTTTGAACAAATCTCTACAACAAACATGATGATTTAATTATTTTGTACAAGTAGATTAATTTAGTTCAATTGTTTGTTTTTCAGTTGAAATAATAAAAAAAATAATACTCGCTACTGTAAATATTATAATGATTTAAAAGTAATTAAATGCAAGCAGTAAGCATATATTTGAAAAATATTTATCCGTATTAAAACTATTTATCAATTCCAAGAGTAAATTTACCTAACGTAAAAACATAAAATTATTAACATCGTTGTAACATCAAAAAAAAACATAACTAACAACAATCGTAAACAGTATTCAACAAACATCGATCCAAACCTCGTTCTAAAACGTATTCAAACTCCGGAAGTAACGTACATAGTTACGTAACAGAACGACCAAGATTTTTCGTATCACTTGCATGCAAGCCTTAAACTAAAGAACCGTGGATATAAGCCAGTATAATAAAAAACTTAGCGAGTATCTACACATAAGTGCAACGATGGCATGCTACAACTATACATGTATGCACCGCCTACGAGCGGCTGCACCGGCATTTTTTGCCGACATTTGAAAAATACATTTTGACGAAAACACACGTTGCGCGGGAAAATCTGACGTTATCAACGTTAAAGAAAAACGCGATTCTAACTTCAAACAGGTTATGACGTAACGAGAAAGCTAACTTAGTGCGAGTGCAGTGAATGTTTAGTTAATGCGCAGTGAAATGCGTGACAATAAACGTGGAGAATTCGATTTTGGAATTTATAGATGCAGGTAATGTTTTTTTTTGTGACGGAAGTTTAGGGTTAAGTTTTGATTGGATTATCACGTTCGGTCCTTGCAGCGGTGGGGTTAGAATTCTTTATTGGAAATTCGCGGGAAGATAATTAAAGATTACTCAAGATGTCAGAAATATCTTTTATAAGCGTTTAGTGAAGTGTTGATATTTAAACGTATATTATATCTTTAATTATTCTATAGTTTAGACGTCACCGATCTTTATTATCTGTTTATAACTTATAGATATTTAAGTTGAAAGAATTGGATTGTAGTTTATAACTAATAGAAATATACTTTATATAGTTTCCTAAAGATCTTTAACATATTACTTCAAAATCAAAGTTATTAAGTTTAAGAACTTCGTACCTTTATCCTATTTTCGAAATGATCTTATGGAAAGCAATAAATGGTTGCGAGTCCAATTACCAAAGGCTTATTTGGATGGCTAATACCTTGTAGTTAAACTGTGCAAGTATGTTGTGAAGATATGTGGTCAATGACAGCCAACGGTCTATGGGGAAGCGAAAAACTTAGAATTCAAAATTTAATAAGTCTACACTATATGTTGCTTGAAAAGATAAAATATGTATATTTAAAAAACGGCCTTTTTGACACATTGAATTATAATTGATATGTAATTACTTCGCTGTAATATTGGTTCGTAAATAAATTTTATACTACCCAATTTGCCGAAACTTAGATAAATAAAAATTCTAAAATTCAAATTTGGAACGCTTTTAATTTATAAATAATTACGTTAGGAATAATACCGTTTTATACTTTTATTTTTATTTCATTAATTAAAGTTTACCAATAAATGAAAACGCCTCTGTAACTGTGTTTTTCAATAGTTTTTATCTTAGAATATCTTTTGAACAGAACTTTAAATAGATGCAAAGTATTGGAGAAAAGTTGTAAAGCTATTTCTTTAAATGTCAAAGCTTGATATTTAGATGCACAATTATAAATTGATATTATATGAGTAAAAACTGAAATATTTTTATTATTTGTTTTATGTTTAAATAAATGTATTCCTTTTTTGAATTTAAATTTCATTAATTAGGGTGTAACACAATTTTAAACCTACTTTTAGTAGTTTTTTCTTAACATAAATATTTAGTAATGTAGGGTTTTGGTGACGAAATAATTTATAATAAATCAATAAACATTTTAATGTCCACATGTGGGATGTTTACTTTGAAATATTATTGGGCAAAAAAGTATGTCCGTTATGACTGGGCAAAAAATATATTAGTTCGAACTAGTTACAAACACTTCGATATTATTTATCTATTGTGTAGTATTAGATAAAATTCAAGAGGTTTATTTTTAACGATAGCTACGATGTTATATTAGGTTTTATAGATTAATAGCCGGCTCTAGTTTTCTATCTATCGATAATCCTCGGTTACCTATCATCTGTCAAAAATTAATATAGAACTGTTAGTTACTTTAACTACTAGATTAACCATAGATATTGGGAATAAATAACATTATACCCCTACACAATACTACAAGAATACCTACATCTAGACTAAGACCAGTTTAAACTCAACTTTAAAATTTTTACCTCGCTGGAAATCGAACCCAAGACCCGTGGTATTGGGCTCTGGTACGTTAAATATTTCACCACGCGGGTCGTTAATGACAACGTTTAACTTGCTGTATATTTTTATATATAAAAGAAACAGATAAATAATAGTTAATAACTTTCAATATACAAGTCAAATCTTGCAAGTTAAATAAATAAGGACTCTTATCCTGAAAATTTGAAATTTAACTTAACGCTTTAGTTCTAATACAATGTATCTTTATGATATATACTAGCTTTTACCCGCGACTTTGCTCGCATTTTTTCCTTTTAATAAAAAGTATTCCATGACAATTTTAATACCTTCAAGAATGTGTACAAAGTTTCATGATGATTGGTTAAGTAGTTTTCGCGTGAAAGTGTAAGAAACTTACATTCGCATTTATAATATTTGTACGGATGTGAATAGATAATGTAATATTATTAGTGTATCAGAATATTGGCGTCCATAAATATTAGTAACGTTATGTGCACTTTCACATGCGGTGCGTTTTTTGCACGAGTGGACGTCGTTTGATCAACTTTTGCGTTTTCATACACTTGCTGTTGTCGCTGCGGTCGAGAATTACCGTTTACGTCAAATTTTATTTAAGGCTTGTATTTGACTTGACGATGATAATGATTTTTAGTTTGTAATTTAGTTTGTTCCTCATATAAAGTTGAAATTTGATACAATGCTTTAGTTCTGATGACAAGTTAGATACTACAAGCTTAGTTCCAGTTATCTCCTTAAACTCCTCAATGGTGAACAGCTCAAGTGTGTTCAGTATTGTAAAGTATTCTTATTTAATCTCCAGGCGCAGTACTCGTACAGCGTGGTGGAGGCGCTGATGCAGCACCTGGACGCGGGCGCGGGCGTGGCGGGCGCTGCGGGCGCGGCGGGGGGCGTGGCGCGCACACGGGTGCGGGCGGCGCGCGCCACCGTGCTCAGCAACATCGTGGCTATCGCTGCCGGTGACAGCGTGGGTCAGTGCCCAATTATGATTAAATTAGTTAAAATTTATAACATGAACACTTTATATTTAAAAGAAACTAAATGTTTGTGAGAGGATACTCGAGCCCAGCTGTGGGACAGTTATAGGTTGTAATTATGATGATGTTTTTTTTTAAATCATGATTTTTAAAGCCAGGCCAGAAAATGAAACTATTGTACTAATAATAACTTTAAATGTATTAATTATTACTATATAGATTTTTTTTATATTTTACAATATCAAGCGTCACAACCATCTTTTCTATCTGTTAAACCCACGAAAACCCATGTCGATAGACAATAACAACTCACTGCTAGTAACTGCGTTAACGATATAAAACTTTTAATATACAGTATGTAATTAGTTTTTATTTATATATTGTTCAGGTCCATCCGTTTTGGAGATCATCAACAATCTGCTAACGAACCTGAGGGCATCGGTCGCCAGGGATTCTGAGGTAAACTTTTTTTTTTAATTATTTTTACAAAATTATAACTTTCATGCAACAACATTAAATGCAACGTGTTTAAGACATTTTCTTACCTAAAGAACTGTTTCTCTAGGAACGAAGGATTTTCAAAGTTTGTTTGAGATAGTTTTAGAGCCAAGATTGTCGAAAGTGAATCCAGTGGGAAACACCCATTCTCACTACACTTGATGTATTTTATTGAATTGACTACAGATAATAAATAAACACTTATACTCTCATACCCCTGCATCAGGACAACTTGTATCGCGGGTGGCATTGACTACACAAATAAAACAAGTAACACCCACAATCCGAGCAAACATCTGTCATATATCGAGTTAATTATAAGGATTTTTCTTACACCATAAACTATAACTCGGTAATTCGTCTAACCCGTGTGATTGCATGCGCGTGCGCACAGAAAGAGTCGGACGAGCGGCTGTACCAGGAGGCGCTGATCAACGCGCTCGGGGAGTTCGCCGACCACCTGCCCGACTTCCAGAAGATCGACATCATGATGTTCATCGTCAGCAAGATCCCCAGCCAGCGCGGGAAGGCCACCCGGGCCGACGTGATGCTGCAGAGCATCCTGCTCAAGTCCTTGCTTAAGGTATTTTGACCATTGTAACTGTTATAGACGGAGTGTTACTGTAAATAAGGGGGTTGAGGGGAAAGGGAGGGGAGAGAAATGTGCGAGAATTTTTACGCGACACTATAAGAATTAGTTAATTTTGTTGATGTATATTTTCCTCCTCTAACGATTTGCTACCCATCACATCTAGAGAGGATACTCCGCCTTAGGGCGTATCGACCGTACTTGTATAAATGTTATTATAAAATTTTATAACTCAATTTCATATATCTCTATATTTCTCATTTTTTAATATTGTCATAATTTAAGTTGACAAACCAGTTTTCACAGTCGTTTGTCCCCCTGCCGGGCTCGGGTCAATGTCAAATACTTTATATAACATTGTTATCGCAGGTGGGAACTACGTACCGCACGACGGAGCTGAGCAAGGCGTTCCCCCCGGCGTTCCTCGACGCGCTGCTCCGGCTGTCGTCGGCGGCCGAGCCGCGCACGCGCGCGCTGCTGCAGCGCATCCTGCACACGTTGCTCGACCGCCGGGACAACCTGCCGCGACTCGCCACGCCCACGTGAGATAGATGCATACTTATGTACACCGACATACACAAACACACACACACACACATACACATCCACACTCATAGAAAGATAGAAACGGATAGACAGACACACAGATAAACAGATAGGCAGTCAAGATTAATTTAAGTACAAAATTCAAAATTTCGCCTAGCTGAGTACCGAATCCAGGACTTTTCGAATAATGGTCCGGTATGGTAACCATTGCGTCGCTTTGGCTTTTGAGTCTAGGAGTGAATTAGTTTTTACTACATCACGTTATATATTTATTTTAATCTGGGATATTAGTAAGGCAGATAATAATAAGTTATTATAATTAAGAAAGAACTTATCATCTGGTGTTAGTCTACGATTTGCTCACAATCCGTTAAAAATGTAATTATTATAATCGATATTTGTAATCGAATTGGTCGGTTTAAATCGATTTCAGTGTGGAATACGGCGAGCTCGGTCTGACTGTGGAGAAATGCTCGCGGCCCGATCTCATCTTTATCAGCAAGCATGGCTACGCTATCTTCAGCTCGCTGTATGATGGTAATTTGACCATTTTTTATTTGTTCATCATGATCTATAAAGGTCCCGAATACCCAGAAATGTCCCAATGGGCTTGGGTCTCCTCTTACTATGTGAGGAGTGCAGGCCATAGTCTACCACGCTGGCCAAGTGCGAGTTGGCAGATATCACACAACTTTGAGAACATTATGGAGAACTATCAGGTGAGAAGGTTTCCTCGTGATGTTTTCCTTTACCGATAATAAATCATTGATACATTCTGATCCTGATAGCAGGAGTTATGTGGAACAGAGTTGCTTAAGACAGAAGGGAATGGAAAAGGTTGGGGGCATCCTTTGCCCACTGACAAACAGATCTATAAAAAAATATTAATTTAAAAAAACCTATTTGTATTAAAAATATTGTGATTAGGTTACGTTGATCTGCATAAAGGCTATTATTACTATTAATACAATATACTCTGATTCCAGGTCTCCAGCTGGAGTCCAACACGCCAGAGAACATCCAGGCGATATACACGACGCTGGCGCTGCTCTGCATCGAACTGGCCTCCGAGGAGACCGTCTGCGACATGCTGCATCTGATACTCGGGTCAGTTTGGTTACCTATTTGCATTGATAAACTCCACGGGGACAGTGATTAACGAAGAATTATTATATAGACGGCCCCGTAGCCTAGTTGGTAGTGACGCTGCCTGCGAAGCGAGTGGTCCTGGGTTCGATTCCCGGCAGATATTTATGTGACACAAATATTTGTTCTCGGGTCATGGGTGTTATTGACGTGTTATCCATGCCACCCGTGACACAGGGGATCCTACTGCAGGGGTATGAGTGTGATAACGTTAGCATTACTGTAATAATGCCTCCAAATCTCTTGCTTTTTACCTGCTTACGACAAGTTTAAGTTATTGAATAAATTACGTACGACATAAGTAATGTTTTATTCATCGTACAAATACGAGGCTTAGATGAATCGACGAAGTATTTCTTCTGATTCCAACTATATATATATCACTCATTTTATTGGCTACTTATAATAAAATTGCTTTCCGTCATCGATATGTGTGTGTCTGTGTTACAGCATCCAGCAGTCGGCGCTGTCGAACCCGGTGCTGTCGACGTGGCAGCAGTGCGCGCTGCACGCGGCCGCCGGCGCACTCGCCGCGCTCGTGCCGCACGCGTTACCCTTGCCACGGCTCGCGCACTACATCACCCAGGTATGGTGCTAACACCGACCACCCTCTACCACCTACCGATCATTGGACAGACAGACTCGGCGACATGTCATTAGTTTTGCAACATTTGCGTGGTGATAGGAATTTTATTCGTCCTCTGAGGAGTCTTCGAATTTTGTCAATAGGACATCACTGGTACCTTTGGGTGTTAAGTTAAATTTTTGTACATATGTATGTATATGTCATTAAAGGGATTCAGTAAAGAAAAAGTCCGTAATTAAATGTATATGGTATTCGATGGGACATTCACACAATACACTTACATATACCTCGCTTTCATTAGAGGTAAAGACGAGTCGATTTCGCTTTAAAAAGGACACTGATAGGCGAACAAAATTTATGAATATCATTGTTATGCATTAACATAGCATTGTTAAATACATATATAAAAAATTCAAATTTCTTCCATGTACAATCATCATCTAGTAGTTATATTGACCTAACACACAGTATACGCAGACAGCACGTCCGCTCTCGCCAACGGCTCGCACGGTACTGCCTGCGCGCCACACAGTGAACATGAAGCAGTGTTTCTAACTATTGTTATAGTTATAACCAAACGATCATACACATACACTACAATACTCATATAAATAATGTTGTTACAGATAATAGAAGCTCGTCGCGAGGAAGCGCCGCACATGTTGCCGCCGCTGCTGGACGAGTACGACGACCTGCCGCCGGCCAAGTTGCCCAACAAGCTGCCTTATCTCATGATCGATCAGGTACGGTGACGAGGGTACCCTAAAAGTGCATGCGTACGTATGTGCGTCCATGTGTGTGTGCGTGCATGTGTGCGTACATGGGTACGACCGTTGTCACTGGCACATATAGGTCCTAACGCGTTAAATAAGGCGCTGAAAATGATGACGCAAATATTTGTCCACAGTTTAGCGTGCTATTTAACTGGCAATGTTATTGGTTTATAAAATCAATTAAAAATTGTGCATTTGTGTACGTCTTTACGGTCTTATATATTTTCTTACTGGCCTATAAATGAATTTACGTCACATTTTTGTTTTTTTCTGTCTCAATTCACACGTGAATTAAGTAACAGGTATGTTCAAGTTGTGTTTTGGACACGTATAACAGTAGCTGTGAAACCGACAGATGGCGCTAGCGGACTGCGTGAAGGCGAGCGGCATCGACCCCAGCCGGCTGCAGTCGCCGTCGCCGTACTCGGCCGGCGGGCCGCAGGGACTCGCGCACCGGCACAGCTGGGTGGAGGCTGGTATGTTGTTGTATACTTTATGGCCTTTTAGTTAGTTTTAGTTGTTATGTACGCCAATGTACCCCATATTCGGGAAAGTATTCTGAACGATGGATGATAATTTTTTTAACGAAGTTTTCTGTTGTTAAATACGAAGCTTGCAAAAAGAATAGTAACTCTACTTTTTATGTATCCACTTTCAAAGAGCAGACTATGCGAGCTATCGATTGGTGGAACAAGATTGCCATAATCGTAAGATACGTTAGGTTTGTTAGTCAGTCGTGCTTGGCCAAATACAAGTAGTAAATTGACGTTTCAGGCGCAACGCAGGGCCGAGACAGCTTGGCAGACATCTCTGCGGGCCCCACCCTCGAGTTGGACAGTGCTAACAGCTCCCCGGGGGTGCAGCGGGTGAGTGGAAC
>DWPA01004757.1:0-12509 GCA_018251375.1 Calpodes ethlius | reverse complement strand
CGTTTACTATCCTTATCCCATAAAAATACATAAATATTATAAATGACCACAATACAACGTTAACGCCCCCAGAAATATGAAACGGAATTTAACTGGAGCATAAGGCGAATGGTCAAACGACTTTTCCACAGCAAAACGATCTACCTATCTGGATCTGAATGCCGCATCCAACCGAAGCGTCGCTCCTTCTTCTATAATTCATTTGTAATTCCGCGTGAGGTATAGCTATTGATATCTGCGAATGGTTCGACTTGTTTTTGCGGTTTCTCATTCATACGTTACATTGTAATATTGCGGCCGTCGTGAACCCCTTTCGAGTGCTCCCCAACCCGACAGCATTACTCAAGTCCAATTACCCAATTTCCAACTGATCGTGAGCCTTGTTCACGTGTTTGCGGTTGATTACAGGAAAAATTGTGTGCTAAATTTAATAGCACCTTTTACCTCGAATGACAAATAACTATACACACTGAAATATATGATTAGTATGTAGGGCTATCGTTACCCTTTTAATGCGACCGTGACGCAGGAGCCGGGAAATACACGCGCAGTAATTATTATTGTAGAGAGTGAAGAGATAACGTGACAGTCGGGTAATTAAACAGAATACTATATATTCCAAACTAGACGTTTCCCGCGGCTTCATCCACGTGTGAAAATAGAACAGCAATAAAGATGGTTCTACTTTTTTTCTATCATTGGTTGCTAGGAGACGCTTTATTGTTGAACACTTTATTTTTTATTTGGCTGGATTATGCATCGCAATCAATCTTCCCACAGGAATTAGACATTTTTTCACGGTGAAAAGTAGCCTTTAGCACTCTTCATCATTCCAACTATCTCCACACAAAAAATACAGCATAAAGTCGCTCCGTTATACTGTGAAAGAGTTGTTCTTTCAAAACAAACATACTTTCGCATTTATAATATAAGAATGGATAGCGCAGTTAAATTATATGCCGACTACAGTAATGAAACACGAGTCACCCTCTGCATAGAAAATCCCAATGTTGCATATGACGTGAAGTTACATACCTTCAAAAAATATTTCCAGATCTGAAACAAATCTTAAACCGGGACCATCGCGCGGCGCGTGGGGTCACTACATATAATATGGACTAAGCTAAAGAGTCGGCCGAACTTCCAAATGTTTCTCATAAATCAGTTGCCAGCTATGGCCATCCTTTTGGAATACCCAGAATTGTTCAATGAAGTAGAGATTATTTATTTTCTCGGGTACCTCGTACCGTAGGGTAAAGTTGGATAGCTCGGTAAAAATATATTGCTGATGGGTAAATACTATTTTACGATTAAGGAAACCATTTACAAGATATTAAGTTTTGAAGAATTTTCTTGCGAATTTTTTTATTCGATTTGCTACGTAAGCTTACCGAGTTAACAGGTAATAATCAATTAAGTTACAACTATGGAATCGTAAGTCGCGCGTGGGGTGACACCCACTTGGCCGGTTTACACTTTAGTACCTGGATGACCGAGCTTTGGTCGATATTTTTTATAGAACATAATTTTTTTTGAAATTATATTTACTTATAAGAATGCAAATTACTTACTGATGAAATATGAATAATATATTTCATCAATAAATAAAAAAACTAATATAATTTTTTCTCACTCACAGAAGGAACTTGAAAAAAAGAGAAAAAATAAAAGAAACAATTCGACCGAGATTTGAACCCGGGTTTCCTGCGTTGTAAGACGCCGATTTCCCGATCTAGCTATTCTAAGTTCGAAAACGATGGCGAAATTTAGCTTTGCATTTAAATGATATTGCTACAGTATGGTTTCAATTCAATGAAAACATGGTCAAACGACATTTTTTGATCATAAAATCCTTGAAGTCGTTTCCGAGATCATTGATATACATATGTACAAGAATTGCTCGTTTAAAGATATTAGATTTAACATGAGTTGTAGAACATGCGCGACTACCTTCAAGAATAAAATTTAAATTTGATGTTCCTCGACAAATAGGATCCATTCAACACGGTCCATTTTAAAAGAAAAGTGGCACCTAGCCAGGTAATAGAAACCTTTCTATCATACATGAGTATTGTCTGCAATTAACTAGATGATGCAAAGCTCATCACCCTTTGACCGAGGGAACGTGAGTCACATTCTCTTCCACTATCTAGGAATCAAGTCTGGGCGAAGCCCCTATGCCCCAACTATCTCCAATTCCTTTCTATCCATCCTCGCGTGTGCTCAGTATTGCATAGATTCACAATCACAATAAAACTTTAGTTACGACGTTTCAATGTTATGGTGTATTATAAATACTGTACGTTTTACTATACACCGGAACGACCGTACAGCGCAGTAATATACAAAGAACACAAAACGTGTCTCTGCAATAAAAGTATATCCATAATTATTTATACAACATATTTTCTATAAGAAATACATTACAACAACTATATAACTATAGGTGTCAGTATTCAATGCGCGGGCGCAGCTAATAATCACCTAATATTATGACATTCGTATTCCAGTAACGTGATCGCGGATCGCATCGCCACGCACCGCTCGAATAATAAAGAAATCCAAGTACTACTACAGAAACAAAGGTGCTGTACTGACGGGAGGTACTCGATCCCTAGAACAATATAAGATAACACCTTAACAATAATTACTGCGAATGCCACCGCTGCCCCGCAGTTTAAACTCACTTCATGCAAATAGCGGCGCGACCTTACAGAACTAGATAGATGATTGTAGTTAAACATAATTTATAGAATAGTGACTCTAAGGCGCGCTGCATAAGGGAGGGGTCTCCTTATTGGTAAAGGAAGCGGGCAATGGATATCGGCCAGAAAAGGCAACGAATTCGCTATTGTTTGCGAAACAACTGAAGCGATGGCGCCCAGGCCGAGCTGAAACTTGTGCCAACGTACTCAACAGGGCCGGATTCGGGTGGCGCTGACGAAGCTCCGCGTGTGTTAATTTTCTTTTTTCACAATAACAAATAGAACATTCGCAAATTATCTTACATGTCGTATCCAAAAATGTACCTGCCCGGATAGATCAATTGTGGATTTACTCAGGTCTAAAATGATTAAACGGCGTGGATTAACGTTTCGCTCACGGCACGACACACCTTCAAAATCATAGGGAAACCACACTTTCCTGGTCAGTGATCAAAGCAATTACACACTTTTATCACATCTCCAATAAGATAAAGATAATTCGATTATTTTTCTGGAGTACAACGTCAACATCTAATCCTTTGGTTGCTGCTTAAATTACCTAGTTTAAAAATAATGAATATCAACGTGCAGTCTTTTCTAAGTCACATGCACCGTCATAGCTACTCTTGATTAAGTTAAATTACAATTTATGTGTATGTCCGACTGTTTGTTATCGAATCATGCAATTTCATTGGTACAATTGTAATATTACAATTTATATTTAACAGTTATTGTTGAAAATGCTAGAATAATTTTGTTGTTATACTTTTTAATTTTGTTATGTTTTTGTGTTTATAGTGGTTCAGTCACATTGCTAACTTTCCTATTCCCAAAGCGATTGCTATTATTACAACGCCGTGATATAAAAATTAGCGGCAATCATAGATTCCTGCCAGAGACAACTCTTAGAAACCTTTTCATCTTATGCACAGCATGCATTGAAAAGATCGTCAAGGAATCTTCCGAATGCTCTCAGATACACAGGAACTATTAGTTAATAGTTATATTTATGGCAATAAAATTACGACCTTTATAATACAGAAAGAAAATAACTATGAAGTGAAAAAAATACAAGTATATATTTAAAGTATATACCCCCATACATTTTAATCGCGGATTGTTGCAAATTAAACTAATAATAACTAATGACAATGGATTTCCGCAAAATAACGCCTGATACTACTTAAATACACAAGTAAATTAAAAAACTACTTAGAACAATAAATTGTAAACGACTCGTCGGAAATTCATAAACCGTGCGTGGTTTACAAGCTTCGAATTCTATATTGTATTTTGAAAAACAAAATGTGTATAAATAAATAAATAAAAAAAATATCTAAATGCGGTACTGGCGCGAGGCATTCGTAGGATCGGGAGCACCGCGAGCGGCCAGCGCCAACTGGACCGGGGCAATGGAACTCCGAAGGTTGTAGTCGATTGTTTCAGGTGCATTTGGTTCCTTCCTTAAACAAACGAGGGTGAATGATAATGTTCATTTGATTGAAGCTTCTCGCCAGCTCCGAGCATTTCACCTCGAATATTTAAGGTTTTCTCGCCTTCGGGCCTAGACTTTGATACAACCGATTGTTTTCTTTTTAATAAAACATCAGTATATCTGTAGGTGATACAACTCAACGATTGGAGATTACTAGTAGTTATTTTAATAAGATATAATTTTAAAGGTTATCACAGTGTCTCGCTTGTTAGTATGAATTCAATAACAATGTGATACAAAAACTGCGGAGTTAGTTCTTGTTGAATATCGGTCAAGTTTACGTTGAGTTTGCACTTCATTGGCTTTCAGTTAAGTTATATAAACACGAAATATAAAGTTCAATAATATAAGGTTTGCTGAAATTAAATAGATTTTCAGTAAAATTAGTAGCCCCAATCCACCTTCGAGTCCAACACAACCTCTTTTACTTGTGGTGCCGTCCACCGAGCGACGTGTTCTAAAGTCACAAATAATGTGGTCCCGGCCAAGTGCTGATGGTGACCACTCATCGTCGGGTGGGTCATCTGACAGTACACGTATTAATAGACAACATTCACAATTGAAATTAATAGTTTTCTTTATTCACTGTGACGCCAATCATAAGTTACTAATCTAGCAACTCCTCTGAATGCTATCATATATGTACGTAGATACATCTCTTATTATGGTTTAGTAGAATCGAACTTATTTTGCAATGCGATAATATTATTACTAGGACTTCTGGCCTTAGTAAATGTGGGTGGAATGGTAATCTTCAATAAACTATTTAGCACAAAATCGCTTCATCCGTGCCACGTAGGATGTGGGCTACTTGCAGGGCTACTTGCGGGATTAAGGACTATGGTCCAAGGACATGAGAATATTAAGTTTAACATGTAAGGATATTTATGAAGCAACTATTTATTTGTAACAAATTGTTATCTATTTTAGAAAAAACCAGCAAGTGCGTGTCGGGCCACGCGCAATGTACAATTCCGTATTAAGTTGATCGACTGACACGGGTAACATACTAATCGTAGGTAACTAAGACACTTTTCCTTTAACATTCATCATGTACCATAACTCCCTTGTCTCTTTTCATGTGTCCAATACAAAAAAATGGTGATACAGTGAGGAGACCCTTGACTCATACTAAAAATGGCACTGAAAAATTCCTTAAAATAAAAATTTGCATTCAGAGCAGATGTTTATTCGAGAATGAGAATGGTTCACTCAGTAGATACCGATAAATAAACATAACTTATGTCGGTACAGATAATAACCACTTGATATTTCTAATAAGTACTTTAAAGCGTAATATTCCACAAATAGATTCCATAATCGGGAAACCGTCTTCGTAGATCCATAACATATTAAAATAACATTCTCAACTATACCTCACTCTATGACGTTGACGACAAAAATCAATAATTATCACTTTAAGTGTAGGAGAGTTGCCGTTAAATAAATAATAAAGACAACAATTTCGGCGTGATATATATATATATATATATTGCTACCTAAGTTTGTTTTACTGAGGGTCGGATGGAACGACACGATGAGAGTATACGGGTTTCACCTTGACTACGGAACCCTGAAATGCATCTCTTGAATCACTTAATAAGTCTGCGTATTTATGTATTGTATTTGCTCAATTCAATAAATTTATTGAATTATTTACATATAAAGTGTGACATTTTAGCATATACAGAGCTTCTTGCACGTGACCGGGTACCCCTACAGCATGGATATAGGAAGCTCCGAACTTTAATTTCATTAAAGTTTTATCTGTCGCTCTAATTGTATAGTAATTGTTTGGTGATAAGGCGTCATATATACGATACCGGGCGATATCGGCGGCCGCCGCGCCGTAGATAGTGGCCCGTGGGTAATTACTAGCCCAGCGGCAGATAGGGAGAGATCCGTGTTCCCGGAATAACTGCCGCGGGACCACAGGTGTGATGACGGCTATTGCGGTAATCTGTCCTTCGGACCGTGTCGTATGCATTGCCGTTTCAGCCGACGAACTCTGCGAGCTATGGCGGTAACTTTTGTTCGAATACGAGGTACATTATAACAGATCTTATCTCGAGCGGTACATAGCTCTCTCTCTAGTGTCCTGTGGGACTTTGAGCCTTCGAATGGGACCAATAGTACAAGACCACATCGGATCTGTCTAGCAGCCCACATTACTCGAACACTTTCGACTTTTAGTACTGAAAAAAGTTGGATAAAAAAATGTCGTAGTGTCCCGATCGCTCCCGACCGTTGCGGGCGACGAATCGAACGACGATATACTGTCTGTGAAATTTGTCATAAAGTTGTACAAAAATATATTACTTAGATACTTATTTAATCACTTCGTTACGCAATCTGTGGCAGCTGACCAAAAGTGTAGTTTTCTGAGAAAAAAATATTTTAGTCACTAATTATTTCCGGAGTAAATTACGATGAATGTTCGCAAAGGTTGCAAGTTCATTATCCCTGGCATTCTCACAGGTAATATCGGTATGCCGAGCAATTAACCTATTTAAAGATTCCTTGTCAGTATTAGGACTATAAAATTTAATGAAACTGTTTCATGGCCGTTTCGAAGATACATTAATGTTTTTTCTAAACATTCTAGTTAATTCCACTCGACCCAACACCATCAGTAAAAGAACTAATATGTAGCACATAGATATGACTGCAATTAGGGGATCATTATGAAAGTTTTATGTGATAGGTAATTATGTCCCAAACATTTCACCGGCCTCCGACAGGACTTGTAAGAGCACTTCTTACAGTTAATACTTACTTTGTAATGAACACGGATACATCCTCCTACAGAGCTCACTGCTGGCCGTACCTACTTCAGACTGACCGTCTATAACCTAATTAGACGAACTTCCTAATTAGTTTGGACATAAATGTCTCAATATTATATTAAAATATTAAATGGATTTAGAACTTGTGTTGAAGCACACACGATGCTCTACTCTACTGCTGACAATTTGCAATAATATTTTATAATATTATGTGGGTACATTTATGTACTTCCTTATCTAATATTTCTCAAATGAGATCCTATTATTCTAATTATGTTGATCTATCTTCAAATCCTCATTAGTAGATATTATATCGGCTTGCAAGTACAAATATTTTCTAATAATAAGCTAATATTATCTGAGAGATGTTAGCATGCTAGCTCGCCACCCCTCTGGACCTTGTATGCCTCTCAGTGTGTACGGGGACAGCAGTCCATAAAATATTGTATTTCTTAGGTGGATGAATCAGTAAAAATAAACAAAAAATAACAGGTTACAAAACGGACGCAGCTTTGGGTCTGTGTTTGTATTTCAATATCAATACTTTTTGCTGAAGTAATTTTAGACGAGTGTAATTATTTATTACAATCTCTGCGTGTAACGAGGATAAATCATCGGAGCCTACCGCTCGATGACGCTATAATTTTTTTGTGGTGAGCAATGACGAAGACTCTTTGTTAAAAACAAAATAAGTGCTTTCATATATTGTTCAGTACCTACTATTCATTGATTTGATTAAGTTGAGTTTCAGTTAAGTTAAGTACTAGTTTGTTTATTTAAATAAGTAGATGTAGATTTTATCAAAAATAGATAAAAGCCAAAATACACAGTGGCCACATAGGTCGTGGTTACGTCATGCATCACGACTGCCTGCGACGAAGTTGCTGAACGACACAATATTTTCTAGATTTGACCTTAACGACCGCCGACCCAAGTTGGTTCCGGGTGACCTCAGGCTAAGTGGAGCTGAAAACCCCAGCGCTGCAGCACGATCGATCTACTACGATGTAATAATAATACTTAAAATGTATTATGATAATATATTGTGCCCACATAACTGTCAATAGGTACAGCATGTGAGCTACCAGATTTTAGCACATAATGCATCCCTGGACAAAGAATAACGAACCACCAGAGGCTGCAGAGAGGCGTATCGATATTCGCCTTGCAACCGTCTGAAAACAATCAAACGGGTAAGACAGTGGCGTTTATGTAGGGTATTTATTTATACTTCAAATTAGCATTCAAAGATAAATCGCTGATAGGTTTGTTTAATTCTCTGACCGTTAGGTACTCTACGCTTATACTAAACTACTAAATAACTTCACATCAACGTCAACAGGGACATGTCGGAATGCCCTGGCCGATCTCGTCAGTAATGCCCAGTGCGTCAGTGTCGCCCAATACCGACAGAAGTAGGGTACGCGTACTTCTGTGCGATCTGTAGTCTGGGGGGTTACAGAGTCGTCCGTTTGTTTGTAAGCAACCGCGGGCCGCTATCGTCCGCAGCGCAGCCCACCGCGACCGAGCCCGCCGCCCAGTTCGCGCGGAATTCACTCCGGAGCGCCCGTCGCCGTCGACTGCCGCCGCGGCCCAAACACGATATATTCCAACTTTGAAGTTTAAATAAATATTAAACAAATCATCACTTAAAATTTAAATTGAATTTTTTTCAATCATCTGAAAAATTATTATATATTTTCTGGTTCTTATCAAATAAATCTTTGTAAACTTAGAAAGTGTTAATTTTGAAAATTAGTGTCCGTCGTGTTTTCAAGAAATTGTTCCAATTTGTATTCCTCGCTCCCGACGTGAGATACGTTTACGTTAAAGGTAAAAAATATACTCACATTCATTAAATATTTTATTCAGCTTTATAATACTTAATTTTTCAAATCTTGTCAGGGCTTTATTTTTATTAACTTCTTCTATTGCACCAATTGTTATCAAACTTTTCACATCCCTAACTATACCTATTGATCCCCTTCCACAATATATTTGTATAATAAAATGACGATAGAATCATGACGTGGACGGTGGAACTCTTCAAACGTTATCACAAACTTCCGCGAATTTGGATTCATTCGCTTAGTTTTTAAGAGTAACATACATTACACTTACTGAGTGATAAGTTACACCCTTGAGGTAGCTAATTGTTTAAAAATTATTATTTTGTTTTTATTTCAAATTCTCAAACCCTGACATTTAAAATAACTCATCGTGTTTTATAACAAAGTTTAATAACATTAAAAATGCAGCTCGTATAATTAATTACATTCATTTCCATTGCAATGTTCAACATCCATACGAGTTTAGAAGATACTCAGTTTTATTTATTATGTACTTAATTATTTGTTTACAAAATAATTTATTTATCCCTGGTACGATTACAATCTGATAGTAGATACACACAAACCGCTGTTTAATTCTATTTAATCTTTTGCCCTCTTGAAGTTACTAAATGTATCAACAAAATAAATAAACATTATTTATAAACAATGCCGAAGTCGCAAGTTTCCCAACACGCGAAGGCTTGTCGGACAGTTGTCCAGTCGGCCAGCCGTCGGCGGCGCGGCGAGGCGGTGATTGTGGACCTAAAAAATGGCCTTCGTACACCACAAAATATTATTACAATAATAATGATAACGCTTACGTGATATAATTAAACAATTCATCTCGGCTTCACATTACACAGGCGCGGGTCTTTTCGTATGGTCGCCATGTTTGTTAACATGTTTTACCGACACCAAACACACATTCTGAAGGTTACACGATCAAAACAAAAGAATATGAATGACATTTTTTTATTTTATTCAAGACTACATGTTTGCGCGTGTGAAAAAATTACTTATTTAATCTTTAATTGGTTGCTAGGCAACACTTTGTTGTTAAACACTTTTAATTTTGCGTGAAATATACATCTTATTTGATTTTCCCACAGAAATGAGATGCTTCATCCTCCTAACTATCCACACTAAAAATCATAGTATAGGGTCGTTCCGTTGCGCGGTGACAGAAGGACAAATAAAGAAACCAACACTCTATCTCATTCATAATATTCGTATTTATTATTTGTTAAATTCAAAATAAATATAAACATACGTCTCAGCACACTACGCGGTTAGATCCAGCTTACAAACATAAATGTATGCCTTAATTCCTATCATCGTTATAATGAGAGCTGCACGGCCCATCAGGTTCTCATTAGTCTTTGATAAAATTCATACATCTCTGCCGACGTTACATTACATACATTCTGTTCAATTTTAATACAAAAATATAACAAAAATTTCCCCTTTATAAAAATTCAAATCACTCTTTTCGTATTTTTGTATACCTTCAAACAGATTACACAATAGTCACTCTATAGTACGCTTTTCTATCCTTTGATTGAAGTTTATCAAAATGTACATATAATGTAATCGTTTTAAATACTCACATTTATAGGAATACTTGACTATTGAAGACTAACGCGCTACATCTGATTCATTCGGAATAATTCATTCTCGCCTGAGTGTCATGACGCGCTAGAGACGTTCATTTTTCACCACGAATGCACCCTAAAGAGGAGATAGAACTACAATTACTGATATTAGCATAAAATTTATCGTTCGATGGCGCTTTGACCTCAGGGCTACCATTTGCCAGCCACCAGCACACGGATATATTAGACGCCATCCTATCCTACAACTATGCTTAAGTTATTACGAATCATTACCGTTTCAATTTCTGACCATTGTTAGATAAGGTTAAGGCGCAAATTATAAAAACAACAACCTATGAACAATACGTGGGTATAAATCAGAAAACACCACACCCATTGACATGTGAAGTGTGTAACCAATGTTTTATATAATTAGAGCTTTCTTTGATAAAAAATACGAGAAAAGTATATTTAGTATTCTTAATAGTATATAATATATGAGTGGGTTAACCACTCAGCATTTCCCTGTAACGAATTTAAAAGGGAAATTTTACAACTGATTATAATCAACAAATTAACGAATTATCACCGGATTAAACAACAATTTTGGAATCCTGCGCGTTTTACACATATAGATGTACCTCTAATAACGCAACAGTATAAAAGTAGTAACAATAGTATAGTATAGTAAAAATAGTACTATTATAAAATAAAATAAGTGCCTCCAACCGTGATAATACACTCGGTGGAATGTCGCGAGAGGCACCGGAGCTGCGGGGGACGAGCTCTGGCTTGATTAATGACCAATTATTATTTGTGAAAAATTAATGTCCATGTGCAATGTGCTATAACAATGTCGTAGTATCGCGTTGAACTAATCCTTGTGTGTTCTGAAGTCTGTTTATTTAACTGTTACTCGAGTTAGACGGATTTGTTTCGCGACACTTCATAGATTCTGAGTAGCGGCGAGTACCCACTGCCGACAAAAGCGATTCTCACCGCGCCCAACGCGTGAGATCACCATGAGATGGATCTTCTGATGATAAACTGAGAATGTCCCTATAATAAAACCAGGATGTGTTTATTATATTTAAGAAATAACATTAGCGCGCAATCTGTGAGAGGACATTTGGATGTTGATGATTTATAGCACCTAAGTAAATAGATGTAAACAAGCAGACGACGTACCTTTCACTCGATCCGTTTATTAGCTCGAGCGAGCGGGGGGAGGGGTACCACCGGGTGCTCGGGGTAATAAATCATCAATCGCCCCATCTTACCCACTCCGCGGAGTACTTATTACCCGGTAAAAAAGTAATGGTTTTCAATTTTCCTTGTTCACATTCCTTGCTTTATTTCACTGTTAAGTAGTGGCTGGGATCTGTGATTAAATCGAACTAAAGTACACCCCGTCCTATTAATCACGTACGCCATTCATCAGTACTGAGGAGCAACGCTTGATTTCATTTTGTCAACAAGGCCAGCGAACTACATTATAATTATTTATATCGTATATGGATTTGTGTAAATAGTATCCTAACATAACATTATAAGCCGCAGTGGCTTCATTAACGTTATAATAATTTAAAAGGGGAGCTTTTAGACAATTACTAAAAGTAAATACCTATAGTTTAAAAAGTCACAGAACCTTTGCATAACTTTACCATACTTGATGTATTTTAATACAAATATCTATCTACTAAAATATTTGTTATAACATTATGTCAATAAACACACATAATAAACTTTGAGGCATTGGAAATCAACAAACAAATAAAATGTATACCGAACTATACAGAACCAATATTAAGGTAAAATATGAGCTTCAATTTACTTTTCATATACAAGTAAAGACATGACTCACTAGCGGCCGACCGCAACCCGAGGTGCGAATATAGTAAAAAATGTTTGCCCCTAGCGGACACTCACGGCGCGCGCCGGCACAGCACTCACCCATCCAAGCGACGTGCGACAATATCCGAAGTTGTTAAATTCGACCTCAACATCGTCTCTAACCGTCTAGCTATGAGCTCACTAACCTTACTAGTTAACTAACTAACCTAAATGAAACCTAGTTCTGAACAATAATTTATAAACTT
>DWPA01004756.1:0-12510 GCA_018251375.1 Calpodes ethlius | reverse complement strand
TGTTTTAAATATACATATTTAATATACCAAGTGACAGACTATGTTTTTGAATTACATCATTGATATCATGCACCAATTTCCTATGGGTTCACTTTAACTAGAATGAAAATAAGTTTGTGTGTTATTAACACTATAATAGGCATAACAAATTACCTCATACTGTGTGACAAGTTAATGGGAACCCTGTTAGGTATAAACCTATTACTTATCTTACCGCATTAATTGTAATATGAGTATCTAATATGTTTGAATGCAACTACATCGTTCCAAAGTGGCAATACATTGTGATTATTTGGGAACATGTTAAGATTTCTTGGCATAAATTAAATAAATAATTACATTTAAATAAATAAATAATCATTCTTAGACCAAATACTAGGCTCGCCTATAATTTGCTCCTTTTGTATTTTTATCTTGCCTTAATTAGTTTTAATTTTTTACTCCAATTATTTGTCATTATATATACACATAACTAAACTGTATTTATCATTGTCGTATTGTAGTGGGCAACTATTCAAAGGTAGTATTTAGTTTGTTTTATTTGATTCATTTCATTAATTAAAAATATTTTATGTTATAATACTGATTTTTTTTAGATTTATCACACTCCGACACCCGGCTCTCAATAATGCTGAATGGCTTTGAACTACATTTCTACAACAGATGCGATCTGTACAGCGAACTGGAAAAGACATTCGGTCTAGAGCCCTTCATCAAGCAGCAGAACGACGATGACTCAGCGGACCGAGATAAAGCCATGAATGATGCCAACGAGAAGAGAAGAAGAGCGCAAGACACTGTACGGTCGGAAGCAGCGATGGCTAGGACGTGGCGTGATCTCATTCCCGTTATAAAGATTGACGTGTGTACTAGCAGAGTCGTGTTCGGTAATCGATTGGTTCCAACAACATTGTCGATAAGCGTCGAAGAGGCCCATTTAGTATACAGCACAAAACCACCCGCATCCAGCTTGGACCACCTCATGCATTTCGTTAAAGCTAAGGCGGAGAATTGCAAAGTCATGCTTGCTCCTAGTCCGAACTACACATCTATGGTCGACGAACCTCCTCGATATATGGGAGAAGGTTTCGTGATTATGAGCTCGAATTACATCGAAGTTTACTTTTATATGGATGAGCCCGGCCTGGTACCAGAGCAACCAGTCCTTCTCCAACTGGCCAATGGCGACATCGTCGAGTCTGCGCCACCGATCTGGGGTGTGGATATAAAGTGTGGTAAAGGCACTGATTTTAGTTATGGACCGTGGGCGGACAGGCAGAGAGATCACTTATTCAAATTTTTCTTCCCACCGAATTATAAAAATTTAGAAGTCACTCCCCAGCCCAAACCTGGGGATAGAAGGCAGATGCAGTCCTTCGATATAAGGTTATCGACGCTCAATGAAGCTACAATAGACATTCTTTTCACTAAAAACAAAGAAACAAATGCGGTTCACATCAATATAGGAGCCGGATCGTATCTCGAAGTGACATTACCTTGGATCGTGCTCCAAGATGGATATACCACAAAAATCACAGGGCAATTGCTTCATCTTGAGGCAACTACAAGTCTCCAATATAGAAGTTTAGCTGAAAGCGAGACGCTTGAATACACGGTCAAATGTCATTATCCTCTAGTCTGGAATCACCATCAAAGCTGGCAGCTATCGTTGACGGGGTGTAAGGCTACAGCACATTTTGTATATACCCACATAGATTTTTTCCAAGATCTTACGAATGATTGGTCTAACAAATCCCGACCAGATATACTTCACTTTGTTCCTTACACCTGGAAGATATCAATACTACTAAAAGAATGTGAAGTGGTAACAGTCAGTAATCAATACAATTGGATAGATTGCAGTTCCACCAACCAAGAAAATAATCACGTGGCCTTCTGTGGTGATCTTTTGGACGTGTCCTTTGATCTTCCGTTCATTGATTTTCTGCCTGATGTAATACCTCTGAAAATTTGGGTACAAGGTGAGGCGGTAGATATGAGTCTGTATCTACCTGAAGTAAATACCTCGAGACTGCTACTTCTTTCTATCGACAAAAACATGAAATTGGTGCCTTGCAGGTTAAAAGCTTCCAAGTGGCGCAGGAAGTGCGTCAAAAGTCAAGGGTGGGTCGATTGCTGGTCGGTCCCTATCGTAGCATTGAGTGTCAGATATAATTATCATCCCATACCTCCATTAGGACCCGAACCGCAAGCTGACATTACAACTCCGGAAAAGGAAGAAATTCTTCTGTCTCCAATGAGGATACCCAGAATGCGAAAACAGCCTCAAATTAACTGGGCAATCGATGGCAATGATTTCGATCGTACTACGCTCCCTCCGGACAAGGTCAGCGTCGAACTAGAAGTTGGACCTTCCATCCTGTTAGCATATGGAACGATTATCACTAGTTTTATGAATTTATTGGAAAATATTTTTGGAGAGGACCAGTCATTCACTGACATGCAAAAAGCTCCTAACATGGACACGTATTACTGGACTAGCGATCAATCGGCAAAAGTAAACGACAGGAGTAGCATCAACCAACATACAGAAATTTCTATGGACGACTCCAGTGACTCTGGCAAGGACCCATTCGATCCTCGCCGGTGCAGGCCGCTAGATGTTACTGTCTCAATAATAATACACGATATTCAGGCGCACTTAGTAAAAAACTGCAGTGAAAATGAGCCACCTTGTCCTGTCGTTTTAATTGAAAGATTTGGATTTGAAATGGACAAGGGTTTTAGAGAGACTAAACTTCAACTTCTGCTAAGTCCGTCCATACTAATTTCATCCAATAGTACGTCTCGATCCAGCTCTAATGGAAATACTGTTCCTAGTGCATTACAGCAAGGTCATTTGATGCTTTCCTCGTTTCAGTTACGGGGAAATGGTTTCTTTAGTGACACAAACCGTTCCGTCGAAGAAGATACTGTAGAGTATGCTTGGATGATGGAACTTCAGCTAGGTCAATTAACGGGAAGAATGACATTACCTCAGCTGTACCAAGTGATTTCATCATTAGAAACATTTCTATTGCTTATTTGTGACAGTGAAAATGAATTGGTACCACCGAACAATACCAAACAGTGCCACCACGGCTTAAATAGCGTAATGTGCCCGGAAACAGATGGAATATTGAAATACCGTTGTCCATCTCCAAACGAAATCAAGTACCGGATGATACGCGTGGCGATAGATCTCATAGATATCTATATTGCTGACTCCAACACGACACTTCAATCCTGGATATCTCCTATCAGATTGACTTTTTGTAATCTGCATGGATCTGGGTTTGGTACGGGAATAACTGGATTGTTACCAAACTTAAGGTTTGCTCTCTATACTCAGACAAATATGCAAACCCATCACCATTCTAACGGAAGTAATACCAGCAGTCAAAACAAGCAACCTGAGAGTGAAAATTGGGTGGGAGTCGGTTCTGTGTCGTTAGGGCCTGTGTTGATAGAAGCAGCATCGTCTTTACCTCAGAGTCCTAAGAATCTACATCTAGTACAACAGAAATTTCTAAAACTTCATGATGACAAGTTCAAGAGACTCTGGTTTTTGTGGCCCAATGAGGGAAAGAATTCTCAATGTGGCTGTACAGGAGGTTGCGCATTTTTTGGCTCTAACAGAAACGGACCTAACTTCCTTAAGCCGAGTCCTTCTGATTTACACGAGGGTATAAATATCGCTATGTTTAACATCATTGAAACTTCGCCGGGGGAGTATGGTTATGGACAAAGTTTATTACACCCGGGAAACCTTGTTTTCCACACGCCGCCATACAACAGCCTCAATGTGTGCTTACAACCTACAAATGTCTCGACCCTGATACCTTCTCCTCTACCACAAAATCTAAACAAGTCCCCACAAACCGCGGATAGACGTAGCTTAACAAGAAGATTTTCTTATACAAGTGCGAGCAAAGGAAGCAACAACGTCTTGGTGTCGAGTACTAAAAGCGACGTTCCATATGCACGGTTAGTCGATTCTACGGTTCCATTGGGAACCTCCAAAATTGACAGCGATTCTAAACTCAATAAAACAGTCTTAAACGTTCCCCAAATGGAAAGCAGTGTATCCGATTCCAAACTCGCATTAAGTTGTGGGGCAAAAGATACCGCCAACGCAGCAGCAGTGAAAAAACTTATTCCACCTGAAAACGAAGCATTCACAGTACCTAAAGTACCAGCTCGAACTGTAGCCATTTCGGAATCTCACTATTCTCTTAACTCCCAAGTGCCGCACGATGAAGCCCTGAATCAAGAGGTTCAACGAACCATGTCAATCACAAGTGAGAACCATTCGGAAGCTTTCTTTTCTGCAGACGAAGATATGTTCCCAAGCCGTTCATCTAGCTTAAAACATTCCTTTGGCAGTCGTCACAGCAATCCCAAAGACAAAAGTTCCTTCGGTATAAATGACATAACTAATGAAAAATGGACAGCGTCAATTCCTCGTTCCGACGTGATTGATGGACCTGATACGATAAGCAACTTAAGCACCGGCGTACAACCCGACTCTGAAAGTGGCTCAGTGTCGTCTACTTCATTTATTTCAGCTATTTCGTCCCAAGAGGACATGACTCTCGTTAACCTCCACATGCAGACCAACAAACCTATAGTTGACTCGCCATTGCTGATGTCAAGTTACATTAACAATTTACCCCAGTACAAATGTTTCAACTGGTCCACGTGTTCCTTGCCTACTGGAGGTGACGTTTTTACGTTGCCTCTATTCAAAAGAGCTGAAGATGGATCATTGGTTTACATTGGACAGAAGTATTTGCCATGTTTCGATCCTCAAGGAAAAGTACACATCTTGAAATTAGTATCTAAAAAGGACGGACACGGTAGTCAGAATCAGCACGGTCCGTTTACAAATTTAACGCCCCACTTTAACTCACAAATTAAGGCTCATCCCTACTCCCAGGGTTGGTGGGATTTGCCGCAAAGCATGCAAGACAACCAGGAGAACATAACCGACAAGAGCTCTGCTTCCACGGCGACTACCACAAGTGACAGCAGAAATGGACTCTTCGTCAAACTGCGGGGCGAAGTCGACGTAATGTTAACACCCCTAGTTCTGGAAAGCACTCAAAAGTTCGTGGAGTCACTGACGCCTGTTCTAGCTAACATTCATCCTATTACAGTAATTAACCATTTGCGTCTACTGTGCATATCATCGGTGAGCTCATCAAATATTCTAAAGCAGAAACAATATGTATTAAATTGGCTCCCACAAATGCAAGCTCGGAACGAGTCCAGCATGTTGGAGAAGGACGATAAGTGTAAACTGGCTACAATCCCTCAATCGAATGTATACGAGGAAACTATTTGTGACCAACTCCAGGCGACTTTGACCGTACCAAAAGTTAATATAATATTTATCCAATCGTCTGTCGTAGAGGACATGATATCGTTCTCTGCATTAGACAATATACAAGATTTAACCTGCGTGTCTCTTTTCGGAATGTCCATAGAAAACGTAGTAGCAAAATATGTCAGTTCTAAGAAAACTTTGGAATCGGTGCAGTTGTATTACCGGCCAACTTTGAGGGCTCTGGGAAGTAAAAAGTCTCTGGGCATAATGAAAGGGCCCCGGGCGTTGATATCGGCGCAGTCTTCTGGGTCTGGACGAAAGCGAGGACCGGAGAAGGGAGAGCCAGTTTACATAGAGACTTCACAACAGCAGTGCGAAGACACAACGATCACACTAAATATTGGTAAGTTTTATAATAATCATGTATTTCCAATGTCCCCTAAGTTATTAATTGTTATGTTATTATCCAGGGAAGGTCCACGGGCAGCTTCGACGTATTAGAAACGAATCCTCTCAACTGAAAGATGCGACCATTACGGGCATCCCTTGCCAACATTCTAAGGTGTCATTTAAGTTTGTAAGAGCAGACACTTGCAGTAAGGGATGTGAGTCTATGGTAAGTCTGAATTGCTAAAAAACTTATAATTACCTTAATGTATGTAGCATGTCATTTGCAAATCTTTCTACCCAGTGTTGTCAAAACGGTGCTGCTGAGACTCAAAAGGAGAATTCAATCGGCTACATTATGTTTGAATGTGGGTTAGAAGGAGTGTCGATCAAGGCATCTCAGCATTCCTTATCTCACAAACCTAACGAAGAGAAAAAGCCGGCGAGGACGGACAGTGAAAGCTGCAGGGAGTCAGTCAAATCAGCCGAAGAACTTAAGCCAGACAAGGAGAAAACGAAGAGCTATCGATCTTCTGGCATCGAAGATTTGTTTAGAAAGAGAGAATCTAATTCCAAACCGAGTACTCCGAACCTGGGCAGCTCCCAGCCTCCGCCGGTGCCTCCCCCACCGGAGCCGTCCACTCCAGGACCGGATGAGCCCTCCAACGACAGCACAACAACGATAGTACCTGCGAAGGATAGTGGCAATGCGTCATCTTGTGCGATAGACTTGAAGGTGGTGTGGTTCAACTTTGCGGCGCCTCCTCGAACACCAATCACTAAGAAAATTGATTATACTAGGTAAGCAAAGTGTTAGACTTAAATAAATTGCTTCATCTCTCAACAAATATATTAGTGAAAAATTTTTTTCAACACGATCTCTGTCTGTGTCTGTCGCTTGGTTCAAAGAACCATAAATGTTAACGAGGTTTAAGGAATGAAAATAATATTCTCGTAACAAAGTTTACTCCTACACTTATTAGATCTCACTCTAGTGAAAAAACACAATCTGAAATATGTTGGGGTTTTGTTATACAAGTAAAGGAATCATTATAATATCTCCTTATAGATTGGACTGGAACCTGCTGAGTACGGCGTCTCCGGCGATCAACGCGTGGATGAATCCCTGCAACCGGCTGGGCATCCGCGTGGTGGCGCTGTACCGCGCGCGCGCCCGCCGCCTCGCCGCCACCGCCGCCAGCCTCATGGCCTCCGCGCTCGACCGGGCACCGCATCACACCCTGCCTAAGGTATATTTAGATATGTTATTTATAAGAACTAGTTCTTTACGGCTAGTTCTAGGTTATGTATGGCGCCTGTATACATATTTACGGAGATGCAATAGTTTCTGGATTACAATGAATTGGTATGGGTTTAAATATTTTTGTTTCCAAAAATACAAAAATGTATGAGTAAATTTTTATTCAAAAAATATCTGTGTGTTACAATACGAGGTATAATGGGAGAATGACTAAGGAGGACGTGCCCGATTTTAAATAGTCTATCATGGGACGACGTCTGAGTGACCTTGAAATATTTTTGGGATAATACACATTTTAACACGTTTTGCCAACCAGTAATATAGTCAATCAAGTCACGCAATACGCTAATACCCACGGCAGAGTCGTTACGGGCGGCACACGCCGATGGCGAAGCAGCTGCGCGAGGAGCCGTCGCTGCAGCTGTGCGCCGTGCTGCTGCGGTACGCGCTGCAGGCGGACGCCGCCGCCGTGCAGGCCGACCTCGCCGAGCGACACCTGCCCTCGCTGTCCACGCTGCGGCAGGTATGTAGTAACGTAATGCGGAGATGTGTGTGCAGCGAGGATTAGGTTTGCATAGACAAAAGGTCACAATAAGTTAGTCTATGGATTAGCTTATATTGGTTCCATCAAAATATTTGCAATTATACATTAAATATTTAAGAGGCTCTTACCAACGTTAAATTTTAACTTCTGCTCATGATAAATCCTGCTGAGTTACAAACAATACAATGGCTAGCTATCTTGTTATAAGAGTGTCTAATATTTTAGTAGGGAGTATTATTGTTGTACTTTAAAAAAAATTAACAAATCGATAAGTTAGTATAAAATGAAAAATTCGGTTAGAGGAAACAATATTAGTGATAAAATTTTTAAAAATATTTGTCTGTGGGTGTCTGACGTATCAGTTCATTTACGAAAAGCGATATCTTGCTAGTAATAATTTATGAATCCGTGCTCTAGAGTGTTTTAGTTGAGTTTTTCGTGACCTGCAACTTGCTTTCACATCCCCGCCGTTGTAGATCTGTGTCGCTGACGGCAGCTATTTGGTGTCAATAATTTGAATTATGTAACGTTAGTATTAAAATTAATATGGCATAGGGTGTGATCGTCCTGAGCCGCCAGTGGAAGAACATCCTGTACACCCCGCTGCTGCTGGAGCACAACTACAAGAGCAAGGTGATGAAGCCGCTCAACGTCACGTTCGCGCTGCCCGACCTGCTCGAGGTGAGTCATTGCTCCTCAGTACGTAGTATAGTGAACTTTCATGCAGTATATGATGTTTGTGGACAAGATACTTCAAACTCCTAAACAATTAATTTATTTGGCCAATTGTGTTGATGTAACAAGAGGGAATGTCTTAAGTTTTCTTTCCTAATCATGTGTGTATTTTAGAAATATACTTATGATTGATGTCAGATTATTGATAATTTTAAATTTCAATCATTTGATATATATTTTGTAATATTTGTTTTACTTTAATTGTAATTATTTTCACGCCAGGATTCCGTGGAAGGCTGGCAGGAATACCCAATGGATAACGAGGTACTGGATGAAAACTGTCTGCTATTGAACATGGACTCAGACAAGTTATCGACTCCTGGTAAGTTTGATGTAAATTATTTTATTTTATTAAAAATTACTTAATTTGTATTTTTACACTAAATAATAATGCAAAAATTGGCAAATACACTATAACCACCAATGCCTATTGCCTATGTTCAGTACAGTGGCATAGAACCTCACAGCTGCATACACACTCACAGGCTTTTGTGCCATGCGTAAAGGCTCCAAGTGTGTTCACATGAAATTTACACTTTCTTTAAAATTGTTTGCAATATAAAAAATAAATGACCGTAGGACCCTATTATAATCCGCTACTATCTTATAAGACTATTAAGAAAATCCATCCGTGATGACAACATTGTTCAGTAGTGAACTCTTTAGAATGGAAGAAATATATAGTTGATGATAATAATATTGTTATTATTAGGTCATTAATATCTCTCTTCTTTCTTGGAAATACATTAGTGATGTCTAGGTGTTGATGGAGGTTGCGAGCGACTGTGTGATCAGTCGCCGTCAAGCGACTCGTCCGTTCGTTCGTCGGCCATAAATTACATACAAATAATATCGTAAAATTCGTATAATAGTTCCGTCATTCTGTTTTGCTCCGATGTTCAGATTTCGTAGTTTTTTAAATCGTATAATGTAACATCTTGTCTGCCTGCATTCGCATAATTCATAGCAATAGTCGATCATTGTTAGTTTGCTGTTCTACGAATATTATTTTACTTCAAAGTCAAATTCAGCATCTGGAAATCGTTCATGAATATTTGTATGATATAATTTTGACATGAACGTCGCATTTAGGTACACACAATAGAGTATATAAGAAGGTGATGATTGTATTTTTTATATAATGCTCGTGATTAGTTAGTTAGATGAAAATAGAATCTTATAAAAACTAAATATCCATGCACTTTTAATTGTGTAAACGGTAAAAATGTAACAGTATCGATAGTCATAACATTGTGTCGTGTACGTTGTGGCAGCGGGCGCGGCCGGCGCCAGCCCGCGGCCGCACTCGTTCCCCTCCACGCCGCCCTCCGGTTCGTACTCGTTGATGGCGCCGCGCGCGCTCGCCGCTCCACTGCTGTCTCGTTCACTCTATATTTTTATTGTACTCGTAACGATGTACGGAGAGATCGCACCGAGACACCGGTCGAGCGGCGAGGGTACGGAATTGCACTGGAATGTGTGACATAATCCGTTTGCGTGTTAATTATGTGTTTGTGTGCTAATGTACAACGGAATTACGATTTGAATGCCGCTTCCAATGTCTCGATTCTTGAGTTACTTTCCATTTTTTTCCCTTTTTTTTTTCTTTCGGTGTAAATGTGTTACTATACTATTTCGTTGCACCCCGCGATCAATTCCAATATTTATTGCAATGGAACGCCTTGCTACTAAATGTCTCCCCCGACACGCTTCAAAGGAAAACAAAGTTTCGAATGCACAAACTGAACCTCCTTAAATAAAATCAATCTAGTTTGTTTATCAAATCTTATACTAATATATTGTTATAATTTATGGAAATAATTAATAACGTGTTATTTCATTTCTTTTTATTGAAATTCCGTCAATTTATCATTTATCATGCACTACTCCCGCAATATATAATTTTGTTATAAATCGCTACGCTCGCGCTGTAGAAATGCCTTTACATTTTTTATTGGCTCGTTGTTTCAACTTTCAATTATTAGTCATTTGCTGTTGCAGATTGTATTACAGATTATTTATTACCATGTTCAGAAATATTGCACCTGTTTTGTTGAAAGTCTATCTAATTAAAAAAACTCACCAATCTAAATTATTTTTTGGGTCCATATGTGTTCAAAATAATAAACATTTATTTTGGTATTATTTACTAATAACACTTTGTGGAAACGAATCAATTTAACACATGTTCAATTCCATCGTAAGCGTTCACGCATTGTTTATGCATTTATATTTCATCTGCACCAACACCAACTCTCCTACCGCTCGCACGGCGTTCACTCGCTCTATATATTCAGTGTGACGATTCTTATTTATAATTCTGAGCACAAAAACCAATATTCCTTGGATGATGTGATTTCGACTATTCATCTCACTAGAGAGCTACATAGATATGTATGGCACCATTCAGCATGTCCAAACGTATAGTTCGTTAATAGAAGATAGTATGCGAGTTGGTAGTAGTTAGTGAACGTGTGCACTCGATAGCGATAGTCTGTAGTCGGTAGTGGGTAGTGGGTAGCGTGTGTGCAAGCTAACTGGCCAGTGCTAACGTTGTGGCGGCAGTGCGCGCGGCGCAGGGCGGGCGCGCCAGCCTCGTGTTCCCTTCGCTGCCCTTCTCCACGCGGAAGACGCCCTTCCTCGACGACGCCATCGCCAGTGAGTCCACAAACATATCTTTACACTGATGTATTAAACGCTGCGGTATGTAAAAATGTATATAATTTTGTAGAAAAGTAGGAATACTGTTCTGTAAAATATTTGTTTATCAATTGACTAGCCTCATGTAATACATACGAATAGCAGCATATTTATTTAAATTTCTACAATTTCCATGCTAATTAACGGGGAATAATGTTTTCAGCAGAACCCTATTAAGGTGGAGCGTTGAAACGTTGGAGCTACGGCTCATAATGTCACGTCTACATCTGCGTCCTTTCGTGTTAAATATAGCGCTAACAATGTCATTACACAGACGTGACCAACATTGTATAGAATTCTAATAATGTGGCCCAGCATTTTTTACGTATTAATGGGGCGCTTTGGGGCGTTACCGTTATCGCTAACGTTAACGCCATTGAAGCCTAGCATAAGAATAATATCTTGCATTGTTAAGCACGTATTGTTAATGACTTCAAAATGTCCTCTGTTGTTCTCTTTTGTCTTTATCCCGTCTTCAAAGAGAGACTAGAAGACTAAGGTCGTTCTGCTGTGTATAGATTACGGCACGCTGAAGGAGGACCTGCCGACGGTGGGGTCGAACCCGTCGCTGTACTCGCAGGGCAGCCACGACAACATCCCCAGCGAGCGCGCGCGGGAGGACCTCTACCAGTGGATGGCCAAGCAGGAGCCCATGAAAGTGGTTAGTCTCGCTACGTATCAACATATATCTTCATATATTTTCCTATGGGATAAGGCACCTTTGCAAACTGAGTGACAAGTTAGGAATTTGAATACGAAAATTTTGAATATTAAACATTTGGCTAACATCTTTTGTGAGATGCTAAAAATTTGGATCTGGGATGAATTACCAACACTCTCTTTTTCTCATATTTTAGTTTTGATCGGCGTGGCTCATTGATAATTACAATAGATATTATAATTAAGCAGTCCTATTTAAGATGACCTTGGCCTGTAGTTTCTCGGCAAAATAATTAAAATAATGGCTTTCCTTGGATGTAGGTTGATTTGATAAACTGCCTAGCTATCGATGTCCTAAAGTGGAAACACAAAGTTACACTATTAAGTGCATGGAATTTTTTTTGGCAAAACTATTAAATAAGGCGGTCCCAGCTTATTGTACAATGACCATTGTTGGGCAGGAGCCGAAGAGCAAGAAGCCGATAATCCCGGGGCCGAAGATGCCGGGGCGCGCGATGGCGGCGGCGCTGCCGGCCTGCAGCCTGTACCCGCTGCAGGGCTCGCTCATGCTGCTGGACGCGCACCTCGTGTTCCAGCCCTTCCTCACCGCGCTGGGCGTGTCGCCGCACCAGGTGCCGCACAGTGAGTGCTCGCTTATATATTATCACATTTCATTTCGTACACCGTTCGTATTACTCTACAAAATATATTTTGTTAGTCTGTTGAATACCGACTTATTTTAACATATTTTGAATGTGCCAGTACTATATGATAAATATGAGAACTTATCTCAGGAGAATCGAAAAACAAGACCGGAGGAGGCGCGGGCGAGGGTGGAGCGCCCGCACTGGAGTCACTGGGCTCGAAGCTGTCTCTGTTGGTCTGGGTGGACCA
>DWPA01004755.1:0-12510 GCA_018251375.1 Calpodes ethlius | reverse complement strand
ATCAATTTGACAACTGTCAAGGTGAAATAACAATGGATAGTGTTCATGAATCAAATTTTATTTACCTTTATCCTGGATGTAAAGGCGAATACAGATCAACAAGATATAAGTTATTACAGTCCTGTTGTAACGGTGATGAGCAGATAAGAAACCTGATGGTAACAGATCGCTTATGGACATTAGTAGGTAATATCAAATTGACGGCCCCGTAACCTAGTTGGTAGTGACCCTGCCTGCAAAGCGAGGGAACCTGGGTTCGATTCCCGGCCGCGGCAGATATTTATGTGACAGATAAATATTTATTCTCGGGTCATGGGTGATAGTGACGTGTTATTTGTGTTGTCCATGCCACCCCCTACCACAGGGAATCCTACTGCGGGAGTATGAGTGTGTTAGCGTAAAATATTGATTACACTATAGTTATCGCAAGTATAATATGGATCTGATCACTTTATACACTTAAAATTGTATTCCGGCGGCTTGGGTATCCTCTAATAATGAGAAGGATTAAACTCACGGTTCGGCACGCTGGCAGATTGCGGATTGGTAGACTTCACACATTTCAGTTAGACAAACCAGTGACCATTATATTTTGAAAGACCATTCCCAACCGATGTTCAAACATTAGGGGGTAATCTCTTGCCTCTGAATTTTATTTAACTTTATGCTTTATAAAACAAATTACTTCACAAATGTTCTAATACTATTTCAATTTATTTTTGTAGTTTATAACATATTTGACTTAAAGTAATATAAAATGTGACGTTTGGAAAGTTACTCTAGGGTCTAATAAGCTTAACGCCGATCGAGGCAATTTTGAATAGTTAGTTATTCAGATTAATTCCGACATTTATATACCTATTGAAGTTTTCACAAATGTCACTTTCTAGTTCTTCGATTGATACAGAGCTTGTTTTTAGCTACTTAACTATGATTACCAATCATACAGAAAACAGTGAGAGTAAATATTTTTATTAGGTGCATAACATCATGAAAAATATCGATTTTGGTATCATAAATTCGAACACTCTTTCAATGCATATTTTTGTGCTAAATCTCGCGCGAGTGCGAACGCGGGTGCATGCTCGCGAAAAATGGTGGACACGTTTCAGATTTCATCTCGAGTATTTGTCTTACCACAAAATTATTTGAGCAATCGTAAGTGTCGCACTCGTTGGAAGATACAGATTTACACAAATATTTAACATAACTAAAATTGTACTACGCGTTGCGCGAGTTGGACTTTCGAGTAGTCTGAGTTCCGAGAGGTGGTCGGAACGGTCGGTGGTGCCGATCGTGGGCAAGCAATACATGTGCTCACACCCACGCGCGGTTCAGTGTTGGCACTTTAAATCTAATAAATAAAACTCTAACTCTATTTTCTAACATTGTAAGGAAAAAGAACATTGTACAGTGTTTTTAAAAGTGTACCGGTTTACTTTTGACCTATGTAGTGGCACTTAGTTATTATTTCATATTATTGTTATAGAAGGCATATGTCCAACATTGGGAGATTTACTATTTGTACTTCACCGAAATAGAATATATTTGTACTTCACCGGAACAACGTTACGCAAATCTCAAGCGGCTTGAGTTCGCTTCATTCAACGCCATTCAGTATGCATTGCGTATCGATATCGACCCAAACATTCCACTTTTGAATGCATGAGTAATACAAATCCAGCAAAACTTCATGCTATACGAAATTGTTAAAGGATTCATACGTTGTCATAACGGTGTCTCATACGTTTTCAGTTTCACATCCGATATTAAAATATAAAAGGAGCAGTTTGTCTATGTCCTTCTATCAGTCTATTATATTTGATTTTTACCTCTACGGTAATAAAGACAATATTTTCAATTATACAGCAGTTTAGTTGACACCTAAAAATCAATTAGTGATTTATACTGTAAATAAACTAATTCTAGTAGCGACAATTGATTTTAAGACTAATGAACTATCTGTCGCATTAATTAGCAAATAAATAAGCAGATAGAAGACGGAATTAATTCATTCATACAAGTAGTTACAAGATGTGTATTTTCATTTAAAATTATCTACCTATACTAATATTACACTACTAGTATGTATGCTTGTTTCTTTGTTCTTCTACGACGGTGTAACGGAGCGTTGCTTTGGTATGAGTTTTGTCGTGATAGTTGAGAGGGTTAAGAGTACATAGGATATTAGTCACCGTAAAAAATATCTTATTTCTGTGGGTAAATCCATTACGATGTTTACTTCAGCCAAATTATAGAAAGTGTTTAACAGCAAAGCATTGAATAGCTACCAATGATAGAAACAGTCCATAAACATTATATTGCTGTTTAATTTTCATACGCGTTTAATTATAGTGTAATATAGTGTCAGTGAAGTGAAGTATTAAGTCAGAAAAATAAGTCAAAAATGTTACTTACGCACTGTTAAAACCTCACTGACGATGATGTCATTGATTCCATTATTTGATTCTCTTCTATATTTAATGAGTGACGTATAAATCAATGGTGTGTCATTAGTAATGCGGTTTTTCTACGGTAAAAATATTTTAACTACTAGGTAATTCTGCATCATTAAATCATCGATTTATCATACTAGAACATGAACGTAGTAACATTTAACACAGCTTAGAAAATAAGCCCCAAGGGGGTCATCAATACGATACCCGCCAAGTGGAAACCAGCTTTACTAATTCCCCAGTGCTGCGGAAACGCGAAGCGCGTTAAAAATTCACGATTTTGATTTTCGAACGACCCTGAGAGTGGAAGCTCGTCAAGTAACACAAACTCATGCATGCAAGAGATTGAATATGCGATTTTTTTTAAAGTTATATCTTGTTTATTTTATACAATGGGTAATTAGCAAGAAAACCAACATTATATTATTTTAATCTTTTTATTAACAATAAAATGAATCACGTGCGATACATAATTGAACTCCCATTTTCAGATCCACAAGCCTGACCACTGCATAACCACGTTCCATCGGCTTAAGAATAATCATTCTTAATTTTCGATAATGTTTCTTGCAAGTCAAAGTATAATCCATGGATAATAATGATCAAGGAAATGTAAATTTTTGGTCGCCTAGTTTGAACATTGGTTTCACTACCGACGTTACTCGACTTGTAGTGAATTTACGATGATAAACAATGAGCTAATGACAAGGTACAAACACTTCGAGGGTACCCTTTCTTTGAAAATAAATCGAAATAAATATATTACCGAAACTATTACATCACTATTGCTTACATGCTAGCAGTGAAACTAGTGTCGTAAGCTGAAAGCATTTTTGATACATAATATCATATGGAGAATTAAATAACCTACATAATTACATAATAAAAAGCACTTGCGTCTTCGTTTAATAATATTCAATTGCACAATGCACTTTCTTACCAATTTAAAATCGAGAAACATGTACGAAGAAAATTTTATGGAATATATAACAATAAATAAATTTTTATTTACAGATAAAAATTGTATCACCTATCTATTAAGAAAATAAGCGTTTGTCGAAAACATAATAATTTTGACATCGTCCTGGTATTTAACTTTGTTTTCATCAAGTACTTTCAATAACCGTATTCAATGATCCTTAACTTTCGTTGTGACGTGAAATTATTCTAGTTCGAAATATTAAAAATGTATTAAAAAAAGAAATCATATCTAGTATACTAATTCGCTTTTACAATAAAAAAAATATATCCATGTCGTAAAAATAACAATGTTGAATTTCGAATAATACAGTGCTTCCGTGTTATGTGTAATTCCGTGTTATATGTTATTCCAACTGTTATTTATCTGCCTCATCAGTAATAACACTGATCAATATCAGTTTTGTAGCAGAATCTACGCTGTCATTGCAACATTTACATCATTCTATCATTAATTAACATTCAGCTTCGATTTTAATCTGTACAATTAAATCGCTCTACTAAATTTGTTAATAAAATCAATGCAATACTATACTCATCCAATGCTCGTACTAAATAATCATTTTTGATAGGATTTTTTTAACATGTTTGTTATTAAATAATCATTACATTATTTACAGTTTATTATCAATGGATTCTTTAGTTTATACATATATAATTGTTATTTATTTAGTCGCTTCTTGACCAGTCTTGCATCTTAAGTCATCGATCGAAATAACGAACTTCGCGCGCGGATGAAATATTACATGAGCACTTTCGTGCCTTGGATGGCTCATTAATCTATGGTGGCGTTTAATAATACCAGCGGTCTGTGCGCGATATAAGAACCTCCATCTCCTCAATTATGAGGAGATAATCATGCCCTTGATTGAGGCGAAAATAGGAAAATCTTGTTCAAATTAAATAAATTCACTAACTACACCTCATACATGCAATCGAGTGAACATTTAATCGTTTAAGAAGGATTTAGGTATAAGATATTACAATATTACACTTAAACTTTTGACAAGCGTTTAAATACAATCCTTATAAAACATATAAGTACTATAACTTATGAAATTTAATCCCAACGATGTTTGACAATTAATTTTAATTATTAAGTTTTGATTCAGGACGCAAAATTATCAAAGCATTCTATTCAAGCTTGCTCTAAACAATATGCGATAACTCATACCGAGTTAGCGTATTACAACTAAATGAAACATCTCATCCTACCCTCCCGTATCCTTAGCACGTGGCCTAAATAAAACATGACCCCTTGAAAAACAGCTTCTTATTAATACGTATCATAATAGATAAGTACCTATTTACAACTCCCTTACGTTTGAATTATAAAATTATTTCCTTACGAATTGGTACTGTTTCATATATTTTAAATAGTTCAGTATGCAGTTAACATACACGGTGATACTTAAAAAATGGTTACTTAACATTTACATTATAACTGTAATAGTGTAACGAATAACAAAATGTGAAGGATAATAAGGAATTTAAGTACAAAACATTACTCAGGTTCGATTATTATTAGGTATTTTTTACATTAAAACATTTTAACTACTTAAATATTATTTGGCAGTAGTGATTTTCGAATTACCAAACGTTGTAAGATCCTATTACTAATGTCTTATTCATACATAGTTAATCACTTTAATAACGAACTAAAATGTAGTAGTGGTCAATTTTCTCAGACACAACTGTACCTGAATCCAATATTACACTTATCATCAGGAATGTACATTAATTATACCAAATTTATTGACAATGAAGGACTAACTACTCCTCTAGGCTGCCGTAACAAACTAGGGATCACGAAAATATATCATAAATTGAACAATTGTCTTCGTGTACATAAGTCTTCCAGGATTTTACTATAATTAAAGCTCGAATTTATTCTATAAAATGACCGTTTACGTATTAAAACAAAACATTCTCAGTATAATTTCATTTCCTATTATTTGACACACATAATTTTCTATAAGTCACAAAAAGTAACTTTATACACACATTTCCAATAACACTCGACGCATGTATTCTATTACGATAACATTAGTGAATCATACGGCTTACTCTTGGAAATATCGAATGAGAATATTAATAGATTCACTACATTGATTACAATGCAAACATCAAAGAAATCGAATTATACTCGGTCGAGAAAATATATTGTTATTTTCGATATATATTTCTTCAGTTCAAATAATCATGCTCAATCATAAAGTGATTTTCGATTTACAATTGGAATTTTAACGATTTTAAAATTAGAAATAAATGGAGCTGGAAATCGAGATCAAATCCTAAACCATCTTATTAGAAAACGATTTCAAGAGTAAGCCAATCGATCACATAATATCACAACATGAATATCCATGTTTATCTTAGCAATCGAATGAAACAAACTTCTTCAACACAGACAAGAAGTATGTACAAAATACAAGACGAAAACTTCAATTAAATGTCATACTAATGACCATTTTCATAGAACGGCCCGATGTCTCGCCGGATCACATTAGGTCGGCCGATGGTGGGTGCATTGCCACATACATTTCAACAGCACATAATTATAATACAACTGGGTTACTATCGGCGACTATGTATTTATCGCTTAGTCGAAATTTGTCACAAATGTTTTAAAGTTCGCGAAAAGAACCAATTGTACGCAGACATTTGTGCAACACTAAATCGGCTTACTCTTTGTGACAAACCGACCGTGATAAAAGTGAACAAGCGCCGATAGCCGACCGCCAAAATTATCCGATCCGGTCCGACCTAATGTGAATTAGGCGTCACTTACGCACTTCAAACACTCGACGTACTTAAACAACATTAAAGATAATATTGTCTCTGCAAAATCTCACTCCACGAACACTCGACAATCATTAGCGAGTCGTATATACTAGGTATATGTATATAAATTTGATAATGTTAATTCGTATTTAATATTATTAATTCATCGTAAAAACACTTAGTTCACATAGGAAAGAGGAGTCCCGCGGGTGGGTTCACATTGTCACGCGTTAGGGTGCCTGTCGACTACAGCGGACTGGGTCGCGACTCGGCGATTGGAATTGCACAAATTCCACTCCAATTTCTTCAAGCGATGATCGTTACTTAACAGTTCTATTGAAGCTTCGCTCAGGGTCGCTCCGCTTTAGTAGATGGGTATCCTCGGGGGCGGCGTGTGGGCTCAACACACGGAGAGATGCAGGGGCATGGGCGGTAGCGGCCGCGGGGAGGCGCGCTGTTAAATGATGCTCTCGCGGTTGCGCTCGTTGTCCTCCTGCGAGCTCACTGAGCTACCGCCACAGATCTGCATCTCAATCTCTTGCAATCTGTCATAGAACAATAATTGTTTAGTGTTGCAGCGTTATGACCATCGTTCTATCTTAATATTTTGCCGATGTAATTTGATTGTAGATGCCAATTCCCTCGTGCATGTGCCGTGGTATATTTTATAAAGGTTAGAAGTAAGTACGGGTAAACAGAAGCAACATATTTTGAGTTAAATTATATTGTTGTTTATGCATCGTATTCGTTACATCTTGTTGAAAAACAATAAAAAGTTTAAATACTCTATGCGTAGCAGTGTAATGTGCATATTGTACATACTTATTCTGTAAATGTGTTTTTTTTTTTAATATTAAATTATAAGTTTTAGTTATAATATGTCTACGGATTCCGATAGTGGATATCCAGAGCTAGAGTTAATGAGTTCTATTCAACATCTTCCTCCCATGAGGATCACGATGAAGACGGAAAGTAGATATACCATCTCAAAGGCTTTTAGAGGTACGGGTTAGAACTAATATAAACTCTTGTATTAAAGTATGAATGTATAAATAAATACGCAAAGACAACCGAAACACTTGCACGTACATTTTGAGCTCCTTTGCATACGTTGATGCCGTAATCATAAATTAGATGTAAATTCAAGCTCCAGTATATCAAAGACGATCAAAATGGCAATCTGCCAAGATCTTACATGGAGATGGTTCATATTGCGCGGCCGAGGTTAGCGCAGTTTAAAAGTGGTGACTATGGAGTTTTGCAGATTTTAATAACTTTTGGTTCTGCAAGTTTTGATTCATGAGCTTCAAAGGATTAGAAAACATGGAAGGATGAGGCATAAATTTCAATTACGACGCAAGTTGCATAGGTAGCCGTTCATATTGTCAAATATATTACGAGTACTCCCAGCGGTTTTGCTTAACTTGGCGGATTGAATGATGATTGTCCTGCAGCACTTCTAGTTTAGTATAGTTTAGTCCTAAAAGTTTCAGAATTCTGAGACAAGGGATTGGGCACTTTGGGAGTTGCTCAGTGCAATTCCAGTAATACTGAACCATTTCGCATAATAGTTTTAACTCAGACATCAAAAAAGCGCCTTACCTCTGGTCAACTTCCCACTGTTGCTGGCTCAGTTTAGCAGACATAGCAGCATTCTCGGTCTCCACGGTATAAAGCCGTTCTCGGAGACGTTTGATCTCACACTCGAGGGCATCGTGGGAGTCCAGGTGCACTCGAGGGGCGAGGCTGCTCGCCGCCACGCTACCACCGCCGCCCGCGGCACTGCTCCGCGCGCTAGACGCACATGACGCTACGGGAGACGCTACACGAAGAGGGCTTACTGACGAACTGAAAAACAAAGCTGTATTATAATCTTCTGTCATTGTAGGAGTGTCAAATTGACTAGTGACTCACCTGTGCATTCGTGATGCGTCTCCATCTTTGTAGCAGGAGTTTAGGTCTACCTCTACGTATCAGGGAAACTCATCTGCTAAAGATATCAATAGGAAGCCTTGTGTTGACAAATCCATTACAGCTTAATGCATGATACATTGTGTGAGTGTGGACATACATATTCGATGATTTAATAAAAAATTGCTTTACATAAATTCCCGATTGCCTTTTACGTGTCGTATTTCTAATAAGAAACATAGCCAACGTTACATTTAAAATACGACACCTCTCGTCACACTCCACGAACACGTTGATCTATATTAATTTCAGCTATTATTGGAGTAATGGGGGTAAATACCCTGAGCGCCATTTCTTGCAGCTTAATCTAGAGGCTCAGAAAGATGGACTGGTATAGGAATACTCACCTAAAAAGCTGGTCCCGGTAGGAAGGCGGGTGTGAGGAGTGCAGCAGAGGGGGTATCGGGGCGGGCGGCAGCTGCATCTCCTCGATCGGCACGCGGCCGCTCGTCTCCACCAGCCCCGGGGTTGACTGGCAACGCCCCATTGCCACTAAAATATGTACCTTCAATTCTAACATGGAGTCGGAGAAACTTCCATATTTGAAATAATTAACATTAAATAATTAGTATTTTGCTTTTTTCCAAAAAGAAATGATAGCCTTGTGTTTCAACCGATGAACTCCGGAACAGGGAGCCTCAGCTCGAATTCGGCATATTTATTTTTCAAACTAGTTTTGCAAGTTAATTTTCCTTTACTTCGGTGAGGGAAAACAATGTGAGGAATCCTGTATATCTGAGAGTTCTAATGTTCTCAAAGATGTGTGAAGTCTGGCAACTCAAACTTAGCCAGCATGTTGAACTACAGCCTGTACCTCTCACGTTGTGAGAGAAGATCCCGGCAGTTGGACAGTTACGAGTAGGAGTTGATGAAAAAAATTTATGAAAAAACTGATTTTCAATCAATTTTAAAAGAACCACTATGAGTTTTTACTAATCGTAAGTACCAAAATCAAATCATATTTAATGTTCGAGAAGATCTCTGAACTACTCATTGATGTCAATATAATTAAAAGTTGAAATTATTTCAAATATATTTTTTTATCCAAGTTAGTTGTTTCATGGTATGTAACATTTGAAAAATATACTTCCGAATTTAGAACCTCCAGCTTTTTTAAAGTCGGTTAAAAGTGAACAGACATGCGCAGTAGACTTCAGCCAGTAGAGCTGCTAAAAATAGAATTCTACGTACGAGCCATATTTAATTATTCCACGTTTTTCTTACAACGATTTGAAGATTTTAGATTACGAACAGGTTTAATTCGGCTAGTCTCTTATACAAATTTTACATCAATCTACATTCGAGGTTAAAGATTCTCATTTCGAATAATACAGTTATAATTGTAGTCCCTTTTAAAAATAACACAGGTACGTAAAGACTCTAAGATTTAGTATAGATAAAAAAAAACAGATAAAATAATGTAAATATTTGTAACAAATACATTTATTAATGAAAATAAAACATTTAAAAATGTAACTGTAAAGTTACCTTTCAAAACAGACTCGATATTCAATTGTAAAACGGGTGTCTAGTATTCAATTAACTTTTAAAAGTATTTAATCAAAAAATAATTTATAAATCCGTTAAGTAATAACAGTGGTAATTGATGGAAATAAATTCGTGACATAAAAAAATTCATATTGAAATTGCGAATGATGCCCCTATAAAATTGACTTTAAGGCGGGATATAAATTTAAATTGAAACCTTTTCCAATCTTTTGATAGCTCTACAAAATCAGTCCATATTGAAATGTTTGATTTTGATTTGATGGGAGCTAGAGAAGTAGAGGATTTAGAATATATAGTATTTTTGAGTTAATATAATTTATAACTTATATATTGGTATTTAAATTGAGCTAAATAATATTACGGACACAATTATATTATTCTTTTGAGTAAAGACAATAGTTAGTCAGCAATAAAAGGCGATGTACCTTAACATTCATTAATATATAATCAAATATCATTTTAGTCATCTTTAAATAATATTTTAATACTGTACCTTTTTCTAAAGGTGCCTTCTTATACTTCTCAAGTCTCTTAACGGCAATGGATTCTAATCGCACTCTGGCGGCAGGATACTCCTTGAGTACGTCCCACATGTCCTTCTTGCTCAGCACGAAGAGATCCGAGTAGCCCACGGAGCGAACCGACGCTGTCCGCCGGTTGCCTGTCGACGTGTCATCCACACACTCGGTGCCAACCGGTGTTCGATCCCAAAGCTCGTGAGCGTCCCACCTTTGTTTCATCGCAACAACAAAGCCGGGACTCCCCACGAGATTCGAAAATCGAACACCAGAGGCGACAGCAAAAGAAAATTCATAAAATATAAAACGAAGTGGCCAGTCCGGAGATAAACGAAAATTGATATCGAGAGAATTAAATTTAAAAATTACTAAAAAGCCTTTCTATCGAGGTTCCGGTATGCTTCAAGACAAAGCGTTCGGGATATATAAAATTATTAAAAGAGATAATAAAATGAGAGTTTATTCATAAACTAAGCATTTTCTACTATTTTTACAATGCCTATGTGGCAATAATATTTCAGGAATAAAATAATCACGTTAAAGTTACGACGAAAGATTTTATATAAAGTATTTATATATTAGTACATTAAAATATACGTATCATCGGGTTTCATGCACCAAGAGGTCACGCCAAATATATGAAGTATTCGGGGAGGATGCAAAGCGATCGGGGACACTGCCTTCAATACAACCAAAGGAGATGAAACCAAACAAACCACATGACGCTCAATGCTACAAAATCTGAAAAGGAATATCTAGAAAAGCTCATAAAATAGAAAAAAAAAAGTTTAAATAAGCTTATAAAAGTGATCCGTAAAGGTCTAGTGATTGTATATAAGAACGATAGTGTATTGACAGTAAGTACTAAAGATGAATTCAATCAACTTGGAAATGCGAAATATTTATAAAACGAAACAATAAAATGTAGAAGCGTTTCCCTATAACAGATTCATAATAGAACGTCGTTAGCGCCAATCCATGAGCAATTCTATGATATGTGAAATATGTTAGACGTCACTGGTCAGAAGGGCGTTAACGTTCGTCCGATAATGATGTCCCAAAACCTGTTGGTAGCGTCGCGGCCGCTCCCTCGGCCTGACTGCAGCGTCTCCTCGAAACGTTTGCGTTTGCTTTTGAAAACTTTTCGACAAATAACAAAGAAGGTAACAATGGCGTGGCGTCTCGGGCCGTGGAGATATTTACCAAGTTGTTTACCTGCCGTGCCCATGTTCAGAATTGAAATTTCGCCAAAATAAGAACCAGCCTTGAGTGTCGCTAATACTGTCTTTCCGTTGTCGCCTACCACCTGCAGTTTTCCGCGGTTCACTATATACATTTCCTTTCCAACTTCGCCTGGAAATAAAATTTGAATGTCATTTCTTTTCCGTGATATAATTTGCAATTGTTACAAAGAAAACATTTTATTTAGGAAAGGTCTGACAATCTCGGCGTCAGAAGACTGATTATGCTGGGGAAGGACATTAAATATTAAACACAGCCCTTTTTAAACGGCAGCTCAGTATTTTATCCAAACGCTCACCATTTCTTTTTTGTTTCAAACTTTACGGTTTCTTTTGGGTTGAAACTTATTTCAATTTCAGAGATAAAAGAATTATACATCCATCATTTTTTCCTAGATAATATAACATTCTTTCTGTGTAATGTTATTAATCGAATCTTTTTAAACGGTACCTTTTCTGCAAATGTAGTCGCCCGGTGAAAAAAGGACAGGTCGTAGCCTTAGCACCAGCTCACACAGAAATCCTGCCTCCGTGTTTTGAAAGATCTCCACCCTTGAAAAAAAAATGTAGCTTAGTTGTATTTATCATTATACAACTACGGGTACCTAAAATTAAATAGAATAGCATACAATACGATAAACTTAATGTTATTTATAAATTTGATATACGCGTAATTTAAGATATTTATTGTGTCTAGCGCTCATTTTTGCAGACTATAGTTTTTTCATGTCCGCAATTATTATATATATTTAACGAATTTTCTATTAAAAATAATGTGTTCAGTATTAGTAAAAAGAGTGCTACTCCCAACTAAATAATATTATGGTAATTAGCAATAACTGTTTTATACTTCACGCATCGTAAGAATATATACACACAAATCGTGAGTAAAAAAACCTCGTGAAGCAATTTACATCTTTCCAAAATGCTCTGGTAAGTACAAAACAACAAAGAATAAAAAATACATAAATCTAAAACATCTCACATAACCCATTTGTAGACTCATTAAATTCATAAAAACATTTGACTTTTCTAAAATTCTTTATATATAAT
>DWPA01004754.1:0-12511 GCA_018251375.1 Calpodes ethlius | reverse complement strand
GTGCTTAGTTTAATGAAATTTTCATATTTAACTATTATTATATTTAAAGTGAGCAAGATATCTAATATTTACGAACAAAATTTATAGCCTAGCGAAGGAGTATCAGTAAGTAATAATTTTAATATTAATATAAAAAAAATTAATATGTACAAATACTTTCATAGTTTTAATAAACGTGTTCTATTTTTTTAGCTTACGGTAAGTACGAAAACTATGTTAATTGTGAAATCGTATTTGTTGTCCCTTTTATAGCTTATAAAAAAGTGTTAATAGCTTACTTATAATTATAATTTTAAATATGATTTAAAACTCCGTTTAACTCCTATGTAATGAACAATATTTTTATTCTATTTCAGATGAAGGTACGATTTTATCTGCTAGCGTTAATGTTTATTCATTACCAACTGACAAGCTCAACAAACGAAGCCTTAACAATATATTTAGTATCTATATACCTTCTATAAAACCCACAAAGATCAATCGGTACATCAGGAGCATATTGTAATCAATGACAAAATTGTGTTCAACAATCATTCATTTGCATTTCGTTTTAATTTATATTAATTTAAAATCTGAATGACATAATATGTGGGATTCAGAAAGGAGTACGATAGTAGATATAAATTGAATACGATAGAATGAGAAAACGAATGTTCCGGAGAGAAACAGATGGAAGTATGTGTATGAGTGGGACGAACGTAGGAAATTGAAAATGGCGCGCTTGCGAACTTACGGTGAAGACGAATAGTCGCAATTATTTTGAATTGTTATTATAAATAGTTTAAGCAACACAAGTTAAATCATATTGTCAAATACTATGAAATAAGACCGGAGTTATAATGTCTCTATACTTGAATATTTTGACCAGTACTTGTCCAAAACAGCCTAAATGTCTTTTTATATATTTCCCGTACTACTATGATGTTAAGTAGGTACCTAAATCACAATCTGTGATAATAATATTATTATAAAAATAACTAGCACTTAATTAACTGAGATTGTCGTAGAACTTTTTAATGTAATGTACTGTTCTTAACCCTCACTGTATTGATAGTGCCAGTTAATATACAATTATATTTCTAATAAAACATTAATATAATGTTACAGCCTGATGCAGTAAGTATATCTATTTCATATCGCGTGAACCGGATACAATAATTAGAATATTCTTTACTGTACACTCAATATAAGTTACAATATTATGTTAGTGTATAACTATAGGTTTAAAATGTACGAAAGGTGGTCTTATCGCTAAAGAGCGATATCTCCCTGACAACCTTTGGGCAGAGGACAACAACGAAACATTATTATATTATATTATTTTCCGTCTCACGTTCCGTCTAAGAGGTTTGAACACCTGTTTGGTCTCACACTTTCTTCCTTATCCCTGGTTTATTGGCCGACAATGCACCGGTAATGCATTTAATGTTGATATCCATGGGAAATTTCGTGTATTAACATAAAAAATACTTTGATACGGATAACTCCTATGATAATAATATGTATGATAATGAACTTTACTACATGCCGATGTATAAAGTCACTAAAAACTCAATTTATTCCACAACTTTCCAGACTACAGTGAGTAAAACAAAATAAATTGATTACGTAAATAAATACATACATATACATTACAAATATATCGTGATTGACTGATGTTGTTATATATTATTAATTAGTGAATTTTGTTGTTTTAGCCGAAGGTATTATTTTAAACGTATATATATTGGTAGTTTTCAATGGTTAACATTAAATTAATCTGACATTTCAATTACAGAATATTGTAAGTATTTAGTTATCAGATATTATTAATTCAATATATTGTTAAGTCCACACCAGAAGATTTTTCTTCTTAATTTTTCGAATTCTGATACACATAAATGTTATCTACTCACGTTATTAATATTATATTTTTTTCTAGTTTACGGTAAGCATTCATTGAACAAGTTAAAATTGTCAAGAGAAAATTTCTTACACTAGTGCAATACATAAATATATTTAACGCGACGGATATGACATAGGTAAAGTCAACGCGAGTAACTTTGGATTGCATGTATCATTGAATAAGATATTTTTTGATGAGCAGAAAACTAGCAACAGCCTGCAGAAAATTAACGTTTGCATACTTCAATAATTCACATAGAAGTAGGGAACCTGCGCACTCGGGTTCATAGTGAGGTATATTTAAGTCCAAAGTCACCCGAGTTGACTGTATTAATATTTAAATAAAAATGATACACGTCTTATTAATTTTTTTTTTTTTTTTATACAGAACCGATACGTAAGATTTTTATATATTTGTTGAAACATATTTCATGTCGTTGATACTTTTAAAAGATTGATATTTTTAATACAATGTATACTTAGAATTATAAGTAATTGTAATGTTTTCTGTTTTCCATGTGCCGGTTCCAATGAAATTAAATGGTAAATTTTTATTTTAGTTTTTAATTACAGTTTAATTTATTAAACGCTACAAGATTTAATTGTAAAACAATATTGCAGGTCAAGGGTGTAAGTATTGTATCACAGTAACTGTTATAACTGACGATGACATAATTTGACTTAACTGTTATATGAAATTATCCATCTACTACTTACTACTACTATTGTAACAAAATGTATTTTGTTTCAGGAACCAGTAAGTGCCTACATTCGATTAATTAATGAGAACTTATTAAGAAAATATTTTATGTTATAACGATTAATGTGCTTAATGACTTTTTAATTACTTAAATTCAATTTTATTTCAGGTGAAGGTAAAAAAATATTTACTTATATACTACAAAGTAAAGTAGACGTAATGTTAGGCGTATTTCACCGAATCCAACAATAATTAAGTCTTGAGAGCATTGTTTTTTCACCAAGCAAGTAGATAAAACAACAGAAATGTAGCTAAGACTCATTTCAACTCATTTCCCATTAGCACCACCACCCGGCACACCGCGGCATACCTATCACTGATTGTTCTTGAAGTAATACTTCTGGCAATTACCATGAAAGTACTGTTTCACCAGACACTGAGTAAGTCAGAGTACCCGGTAAACAAAAGGTGGAAGGCGTCTACTCATGTGATGGGTTTTATTCGATTTGTTTCTTCGGTTACATTAGACTGTGGCTTTTACATGAGTTATGCACAATTTATTAAAAAAATATTTTAATTTTAGGACAACGTAAGTAAACCTTTATACGTCATTAATATATACATTATATGTAATATTTTTTTACAATAAAATATTTTTTGTAGTTCGACAATAAACCCGTGTAAAATAGAAAAAGAAATAATAATTGTATAGCGCTTATTCGATGTGAATGATAATCAATTTGTATAAATATATTGAAATATGTCACTTATTACGCATTTTGTTTTTATAGGAAATTGTAAGTACTGATCAAATTACTGTGGTGTATATTTGTGTGATGTTTTCATAATATTTTAAACAATATAACACTCGCCGAAGACCACTGGCGATTGTCCACGGTCCAACTGTCAGGATTGTTTCGCTAGTTTGCAATATAATACTACAACCACGATATTACTAATCAAACGATATACTTTATATTGCAGTTGAACGTTGGTAACCGTTTTTAACACTTCTCACGTTGTACACTTTACGTTAGTCAATACTTTAAACTATATTTTTTATCTTTCAATTCACAGATCACGGTAAAGAGTATTGATTTATTTATATAGTTGAGTATTTGAATATTACAATATACTAAGAAATAAATTACTTTTTCAGTTGGCTGTAAGATTTTTGAATTTATTGAAAATTTACATAATTTACGATATTTTGGTGTACGATAAATTTATTAATTATATTATTTTTCAGAATGGCGGTGTACGTATTGTATTATAATATAAATAAATATAAAAAAACCCACGTTACCATGATTACATTTTCATCCAATTATATTTTCAGTACATGGTAAGCAAATATTTCGTAAATATTATACTTTACTGCAATGTGAAATATTTAATTTTATAATATGTTATTCCTAATTTAATCTTAAATTCTTGTTTCACCAGCAAATTTATGTAAGTTGTATTTATTCATTTAATTAAATAATATTTTTATATTATATCAACTAACAAAATGTAATTCTTGTATTTCTAGACTGAAGTAAGTTTTTTTTTTTACTACCGTAGTCCTCAAGCGCGCTCAGCGCTGCCCCTAATGTCATCTTCAGAATGTTAACTTACACAATATAACTGATATTACAGTTTCAATTATATTCGTTTACGTTTTTTAAGTATTTTTAGAGTTAACATATTTTTAAATAATTATTAACCGCCTATATCAACCAAAAAAATAATTTTAGTTATTACATTAGTGTGCTAAATGAGTGTTGTTATAAGATAATATTTAGCAATTTATTTTACAGAAATGGGTAACGTATCATTTTATTTCGTTCCGTTTGCCAATGCTCTGTAAATTATAATAGTATTTATTATTGCTCAAATTAATTGAAATAATATTATCTAATTGTATAAAAAAACTTGAATACATTTTTTTTTACTTAACGCAGCAAACAGTAAGTTTTTATTTTGTATACATTTATTATTCATTATATAAAAAATTAAACTTTTGATAAATAAACTAAAACATATGTTTGAAAAATTTTTTTTATTGACTACTATTAGTACTGTTAGTTACTGTATTAGTTACTGTTACTACTATTAGTTACTGTATGAAATTGCAAAACTTATCTAATAATATTAATTTCAGTATTACGTAAGTATATAATAATTATTAATTATAATTGCTACTTCATGTAAACATATTATGCTTTCCAATTACATGACTATTCACAGATAGATGTTACTATTAGTAAATGTATTAAATATTTTTTTATCTTCTTCAGACACAAGTAAGTAATGTGAGAGAAACGTTACCCGAGCGTATTTTATATGGTCTAATTAATGTATATTTTTGTTAGTTACTTAAATAACAAATTAGTGAATCGATTAATGATTTATCTGTGTATGCACTGATTCATATTGACAAGGACTTTTAAAATTTTAGCCACCCACGGTAAGCATTAATGTGTTTTTTATTTAGATATTTAGAGTTTACAAGTTATCCTCCAATACGAAAAATAAATTCACTATTCTTGGAGTCGGATTATAATATATTTATATTAGTTTTTATTTCATTTCAGAAAGTGAGTACATATGACATATAAACTGAGTTTTCAGCACTTTTGCGTGCGGCTTTAACTTTGCTACCTATTAAAAATATATTTTATAATTGTTATTTTATGGGTTTCAGCCTGGTGTAAGTAATATTACTATCTCAACGTTGTTTTTGGTTTTTGTCGCCCTCCCAACCTTTAGCTACTACAAGTATTCTACAAAGTTTAGATAAATAACTTCTGATAGGTACCTGTTGGATATGTGCAATGTTGGATATATCTAACATTTACTAACCTTGATAGTCTTCGAGCTACTGGAGAAATTATTTTCTTACATAGATTTGGTACATGTTGTACACCTGTAAGTGGCATACACATTAATGTTAAAGATTATTTAATAATTGTTTGTTTACGTTGTGTATGTCATGCTGTTGGTGTGTCACGAGCTGGGCGCCTTCCTCTCCGCCTAACCCAGTAATAAATAAACGTGCCTGTAGGTCGCTATAGAATTTGGACCCAAAAATATCCAAGAAGCTGGTGAAAACAAACCGTGACAAACTAAATGAAAATTGTGAAATATATTTTTCAGTGTCTGTGTCTAACCCGCGGCCCGCTGCCGAGGTTCAAGCTCATTGGAAACATTCATTTTCCAAAAATCAAGGTGAGTTAGCATCGGCATCTAAGAAATTATTATTATCCCTAGCGCTACGGTCTTAGCCGTCTAAGGTAGATTGTTTATTTTTGGAGTTCTGTGTCCACTTAAACTGAGGTGAACATTCTCTAAAAGTAAGGGATATTTACAGGAGCATAGCCAAGATACTGAATAAGTTTCTGAAGAAAAGCTGCTTTACCCTTGCCATGTAACGGAGTAATAGTTTAAACAGAGTTATCTGTTCTTTGTACGCCACTAGGAGGTCATACGTAAAGCAATTCGTATGTAAATGTTCTACTAAATTTGGATGCGTTTTAGAGTGAAGCTATCTTGAGTAGAACTTCAAGAATGACCATAGCTTCAATGTTCGAATTATTTAAGTTTCAATCATTGCAGATGTAGTTGCGAATCTTGGGTGTCCCGTATCAACCACCGATTCGTTTATAAGTGGATTGTGAACGTTAGGACTATCCGTGTAAGTAGCAGTCAAGCATCCTTCGGCCGGCGCACAATTGTTACACGGCAGAAATATGTGAGGCGGTGGTATCTCCTCGGGCGAATCGTACATGAGTTCTACCACCTACTGAATATTCGTTGCAAAGTTTTGAGTGTACTCATGTCAATTAGCGCTAACATTAAATACTGGTAAAAACGAGTAGGCAGTTCTCCATTATCCTACCATTGTCTTCTCAGGTGACCCCGGAGCGCTACGTGACGCTACCTACGGAGCCCACTACGACGCGCTGTCCACCCTGCATATGTAACTGTGGCAACACTCTTGCGTTTGATACATAAAGTTTGAGCAATAAAAGTCTTATTGTGAGTGTTTGGTCTTATTTCGGCCCACTGCAGAGCGAGGTCTCTCGTTGTTATTGAAAAAGCTAAAAACTTGACCTATCTTGCTGCTTACTTGCGGATTTGGAGAGGGAATAAATTGCAACCCAATTGTCGTTGTATTTTTTGCACACCGCCCGAAAGACTCCGACTTCCCTTGACGGTACCAAGTAGTACAATTAATACTGTCACCGATGTAGTTCTAGGGTCGATGTAGGATCTAGGGTTCATATCCCTACTAAGGCCAATTTATATCGCATAAAAATATTTGTAATCAGGACATGCAGCAAGCAGGAAATATTTGTCACTAGCGGTCACTCGTTTGGATTCCATAAGTCCGTTGAAAACTTTTACAGACTGAACCAGAGATTTGATCTAAGTACACCTCGTTGTACAAAGTTTGAAAGTTATACTGACCTATATAGCGCAAAATTTACATTCAGACTGCCTAAATCGTACGTAATCCGTGTGACATGTGTTTTCTGTGAACTTAAGATTGGCAACAATTGCCAATAATTAATAACTTTTGACGTCTATAATGCGTACCAGTATCAAAGAGCTCAGCGGTTTATTAGCATGAGTAAAAGAGCAGATTGACTACATTATATTTGCTTTTTTCAGTTTATTATGTAGGTTAGACTTAGGGTGTAGGGGTTTGAGTAAGGATTATAATATTATTAAGTCAAGAGTATTTTTAATAGTATTGTTATATTCGTCGAAGCCTGCGTAACGAACAACGATTAATACATCATTCGTACACGTGGAGGTTACTTTATAATTCCTGAACTGTCTTAGTGCACTTTGAAGTAAACTTACAAAAATACACAACTAAATTTTATCATTTATTACACCTAAAACAAAAACTAAAAGTAAAATTTGTCTACAACGAAGTTCTAGAGTCTTTTTGTCTACACTTAATGCATTCTGAGTCGTTACTCGTGGAACATATGGAACCTCGAGACATATGAATAAGTTTGACATCAAGGTTATCCTTAGCCTTGGATCCTGGGTCCGATGTTCGGGATTTTTTCTGCAAGAGAGACAATACATTCCTCACAAAATTATTCTTCGAAGTCTTGCTCGATAAAGGTGAAGGCGAAGTTTTAGTTGGATCAGAATCAGAGGGGAAGGTGTACTTTGATACGTTGTCTGTGAGGTAGATCCCTCTTTCTGAAAGGTAATCGTCGATGGTATCGTTTGAAAAAGATGCTTGCGCTTCTTTATCTGTTGACATCGATACTGCAGTCTTTTTCGCAGTCCCACAATAGCCTAAGTTTTTCCCTAAGCTTGGCTTAAAACCTGTTACGTTCGAATTAATATTATTATTGTAGCTATGGCATTGTATCTCTTGTTCTGACGAATCGTATTCTTCGTAAACTTCCTTTTCTCTCTCAATGATTTCTTTATTGAGACATTTCGGTATGCTAGCAATTTTCTTATTCATTTTATCACTTGCTTTGGGTATTTCGTCTTCAAAAACCACTTTTGTTTCACTCATTTTCTTAGGCTCAGTGGTAGGTTGAACTTTACTATGTTCTTCAATATTTTCTAAGTTTACTTGCGCCTCATTGTTTACTTCTTGAATTACTTCAGTTTTTGTTTCATGTCTACTCCAATTCCGTCTGTTCACACATTTGGATAGGATATCATCCGACAAGCTCATTTTGACATTATTGTTCCTTTCCTTTTGACATGCTTTATAACATTTAATTTTCTTGTCCACATTGGAGGATTCTGATTCAAAATGATAATCTGTTTCGGTATCCATATTGCTCGTTCCTATTAGGGGCGTAGTCACTGACGCGTCCTGTCTGTAGTTAAAAAAGTTTCTTACTAACTTTTTGTCTTTACATCGTGTACAAGATTTTGAAAAATAATAAATCATTGCAACAATTATGCAACACTGAAAAAAAATTACTCCACCAAATATAATAAAAGTACACTTGTTGCCTGTGATATAATTCATCAGAAAATGCATACTGTATTCATCTGGCATTGACTCGTCTTTATATTTTAAATTTATGGATGGATTGAGCACGTGGAGTTTATTACATTTCTTACACATCGGTACCTTATCTATGGCATCATTAAGATCACGACTCGTTTCATTGTCATCTAAATCTTCATGAAATTTTTTGATGATGAGAACGTCTTTCGCTGGTCTGTCTTTTGCATTAAGTTTTTTGAGATATCTAACGTCTCTTTTACTAATCGACTTTCCTTCGATGCAGCGATTTGAAACTGGATCATAGATAGCATTTGGTAATTCTGAAATTATTTCAGTTAAACAAGGTGGTGTAGCAACACATCTTTTAAGCTTCTTGTTATAATGTGGCTTTCGGCTATTGTAGTAGGTGTCACAATCAACTGGCTTACAATCGTTCAAAGGGTCTTCATCTATATTCCTACAAGGTCTGACATTTGCTTGAATTATTTTATTTATGTTTTCAAGTCTAGTATCAAAACTAACTTTTACTGTATCTCTCTTGTTTCTACCATTATAGCTGCATTTTGAATCAAGATATAGGATACAATAGCCACGTCTTTCTATAGGATCGAGGATAGGAGCGACCATGCGAACTGTTTTAATAGCACCTTAAAATAGAAAAAAATATTAAGATGAGTATCAACTACAGATACAATTTTAAAAACTGTGTGGGTGTTGAAGTTTGTATCGTTTTAAAATAAACTACTTCAATAAGTGTCCTCCATACAAATTAGGTCAAATCTATGTCCTTACAATTTGAATGTAATTCAAATTACCTTTCGGTATAAACCCTACGCAATCTCCAAGTAATTCAAGAACATCGCAGTCCAAACTTCCATCGGCTTCCAAACAACATTGATCTGCCGATACCTGTACCTCGTAATCATGTTTATCCGAAGTATTGTTTAATTCTACAAAAAATTTCAACCCAATACCGCATGGCGTCACACCGTCAACACCGCTTTGAGATATAACAAGGTCTGGATTATCTTCACCCCTGGACCAGGTTCTATTCAAATGTGTAAGTATAAAAATAGAAGCGTACAAAATACGTTGTAAATACATCGGAATTCATCTGTCAAACATTAGCGATGTTTACGACATTTGTGACAAGATGTAATATACAGATGTTTTAGGAGACCTGAAGGGAACAGATACTTTTTCATTTGGAAAATCTATGGCTAGAAAATCTGTGCCTGGGTTATAATCATTATTATTATCAATAAATATCTTTCCGTAAAGTCTGCCTATCACCCTTTTACACGAGCCTCGTCGTGCTACGACTGCTTTTAGGAACCAGTTTTTCCTTCTCTTCTTCTTCTCCTTCCTCTCTAGCCCTGCTAGACAAAACTCTTTTAGATTTAAACTCGCGTTCAAATGATTGCGCAGAATACTCATGTCAATTGTCATACATTTTCGAAACGTGAACGTGAATAAAAAAAGTGGTTTCTCTAATCCTCTAGACAGATACTCCCAAGCCTTTGGTGTTGTCGAAGTCTATGGGTGATAACAGCCACAGACTATTCAGTGAACTGCGAGCTCGTTACTTGAATATATACTGATTTTTTTTTATGTTAGAGTATAGTTAGTTCCACAAACTTATCTGACCAGGGTTGTGGCGACGCTATTGTCTTATAAAATTATAAATTATAGAATGACATTTAAAATGGCGGCATTAGTTCCAATTTTAGCCAACGGACCAAATAACTTAGTGGCAATTTAAATTTAGTATTCAGGTGACAATAGATAAAACATATGGAAATATTTTAAAAATAAATTTATTATGTACTTTCGTTACGATGGCAACTTATTACATAACATTCGATTAAATACAAAAATACATCCTAATACTAAGTGAGCAATTGTATTTTTATCACAAAACATTTCATGTCAATATTCCATTATTTCTACGTATACTGTGTATAATATCTACAAGTCGATCATTGTTGTACTTTTGTTAAACACAGTGATCGTATAGTCGCCAGGTGATCTCGCTTATAGAAATTATAGTAAAACTTTTATTCAAATTCGTCTAAGTTCTAATGTGGCTTATGTTAAACTATTTTAAAAATTGTAATAACTTAATATTTTCAGGCTTAAAATATTGCGTTTATCGTCTAAAATATACCTGTTGGTAAATTAGGTTATGCTTTAACGCTACGAACTAATATTTTTGTCTGCGACATCACCCGGGGCCACCGTATGACTCGGATACAACAATAAAACTAAACTAGAACATATGGCAAATCGGTGAGAGGATTTATATGACAGCCGTCAATAAACGACTCAAACATTTTCTATTACAGTGTCGGTCGATCGCATTGCTTATCTGTGCATGTTATTAACAACTTTTAAACATCTTTTATCTGTATCTATGTCATTACACCGCGTATTAAACCCACAGATAATATACTGAGCTGATAAATTGCTATTTCTTTTATCGTTGTAAACATAACTTTTAAGAACTTCTTTCCGCAGTTACACGATTACACAATATTAGACGTTTTGATTGTTACACTTGATTTCAATTTATATATTTTGAGAAACTGCGAGATGTGTATCATATTGTTATTTACAATGTAGATAATGGTACTTATTTACGCCGACCAGATAAAAATAAAATTAAAACACGTAATAAGTAACCTGTGATACCCTCAACGCTGCGCGCGCACCACCCCCGAGCACGTTTACAATGTTACAGATTGCAAGCGAACTAATTTACTCCGGTCGAACCTTACATCGTTAAATCACCAACTAAGATATTTATTATATATCAGTTTTGAGTACTCATTGTAGTACAATAGCTATCTTCATTTTATCTTCGATAGATAAATGAAAAGCACATTGAATTATGTTACAATGAAACTTCTATGCTTGATGGCTAATAAAACATGAATGTTAAGTATTTACTGACTCATAATTTATAGTATTCAATTGTTCCATTGGTATTTTCTACGTGGTAATAATATAAGAGAACAAGTCACCTCTGTATACGGTGCACTCGCACCGAGCTGCGCCGGAGCACTAAAACACAACAAATTAAACGTATTACGTACCCTCAGTATGTAAGTAGACTTAGATACTAATACTAAATGTAATTACGTGGCGCATCGCGATAAGGTTGCAACATTTATCACTGTAAAATACAATTCTGATTGCGATAAAAAATATATTTACAACAACTATTTCCGACGGAGGACGAAATTAATAAATATGTATTAATTTCTCAGTAAAAATACATGCGTGGATAATTACTTCGTTTATAAATACTTTGTCCTTAATGTTGGACTCAATTTTAAATCAATAAATAAGAATTAAGTAAAACTGCGAGTATTGCGATGCACCTTACATGTGTGATGGTTTCTACAAAATTTAATTACACAATAATAATAAATAAACGTATTACACTATAACAAGCCTTACAAAAAACCATAGTATTCTTAAAAACAAACAAAGTACGATGGTCGTAGCTAGGTAATGGAAGACTTTGAGCTTGAAGTGCTTCTTGGTGCTCTGAGGGATCGTCTCCACGGGCTCCTTCAGGAGGTACAGCCTGATCCCCCGCACGTAGCCCACGAAGTAATCGTTCCAGTTGAGGGAGCCGATGTCGAAGTCAAAAATGTGCTTGTCGGCGTCGCACAGCTCCTTGAACAGCGCCCGGGTGTTCTTGTTGTGGAACTTCCACTGGCGCACCGCGAAGTACCCGATCACAGCGGAGAACTTCTCGATCTTCTTATATGCCTTTCTTAACCTGCAACGAGCAACAGAAATTAGATATTGTGAGATATTGTGACACTTAAAAAAAATTACACACGCAAGACACCTCATAGATAATACAATCCTACGAGAATACAAATTAATTGAATGTCAATGAAAACACCCTCATTAAAATTTTACGATCT
>DWPA01004753.1:0-12511 GCA_018251375.1 Calpodes ethlius | reverse complement strand
AGTTTGCTCATGGGGCTGTGGCCGGTATATAGCAGTTTGTTCTGCCCGACCCGACCGGATCACAATTGATCACACACCGTGAAGAACATTTGGTTCACGGCCACACACATCACATGTATCTAACATGGCTGCGTACAACACCTGTATAACATTACGTATTAACATTTGTAAATATGCATTAGGTATGCATACCTGTATGACTCTCAATGCATGTATAATGCTATCGAGTAGTCTCAATAGACGAATATCGTGTTATCAAGAAAATATGACAGTTATCTACAGTATTATGCTATTTTAAACGATTTTAAATAAGAATTACTATTACTTTTCTAGTATAGAGGCTTATGAACCAATTGTTACATATATGTTTTTATTTTATAAAGAATTTTGTGTTACTTTCGTGAAGTTGTTTATATTTAAAATATAATTATTTTTTAAAATTATTTTTATATTTAAAATGTACCAGTATATCATGACAGAAGAAAATTAATTAATTTATTTATTCATAAAAAATCCGCAATTTCTTAATACAGACAAAATTAAAAATTAGTTTTGCGATGTGTGATCATGACACTTACAGGCATGACATAAACTAATCAAAAGTTATAATCAAATCGTAATTGTAATAATCATAAGATTATTTTTATCTTACAATAAAAATATTATATTTTACAATTAACTCCATTAGCATTTTAATTTATATTAACACATTTACTATCCAATGTGATTAAGTAATAAATAATTCATCAAATTGATTTTAATATAAAAGTTCAATCACATTTAATATAACTCTATAATAAATAATAATAAATACAATTGTACTCGGATGTAATCATTGTAATGTTTTAAATGTTACTGCAACATCTTCTTAATGTGTTAAAACGACGCACGCCGAATTAAAAGTAGCCGTTAACACCAACGTTATTGCTGAGTGGACGAACTATAAGTCTTAGTTTATTATATTTATTAGCCAAAAATAATCTGTGAAGTTTTGACTGAAGCACTGTCTATATATTTTTTATATTGTCAATTAATAGGTTGTCCAAAAGGTTCAAGACGATTGTTGGCAGGTAGCGCGTGAGACCTGACTGAATATATCACAATTAATGAAAACAAATGACATGTGTACACTGTACGTATTCTAAAAGTGATATCTTCAGCCACATTTTGAAAAAAGTTTAGCGTTTGATTTATCCTAAAATATCGGTACGAACTTTTCGTGCAACCCAATACTACACGATTTATATTCAAACAATGCATATAATAAGGAGCTATTATTTTTATAGTCTGTGGCTTGTGTGTACCATCCATTGGATGTTTTCTCAAGTGCTACATAATAGAATACTTTCCAATGTATATAAAAATAAAATAATTAATATAAAAATTAATTTAAAATCAGTTAACTCCGACTTTTATGTACGACCAGATAACCATATTATAAGAAATAATTTATGATTAATGTAAACTTTAAAATTAACTTAAAATACATCATCGATCATAATTATATGTAATCCGTCTTTCTGATGTTGCATGGATCAAACGTACGTACCTTCACTAGCAATAGGTGCACAGATATAATCAGCTTATAAGAGATTAAATAAATTTTATCGGGCATATACACCAAAGCTGACTCGTCGACATGTGACTTATGTTTCATATCGAAGGCTTGAAATTATTAAACTTTAAAAAGGTTTTTAAGTGTATATTTCACCGACCTTTAAGCATCTTATAACTTAATATTGCCACGTGAGTGTCGTCGGACAAATGTGTACACATGTCAATGACAGCTACCGACATTTCGGCGGCTAGCTCGTTTGGGTAGATATCTTCGGAATGATTATTTTTAATATAGGTCGTTACATTATGTGGGCGACACTTGTCAGCGAGTGAGATTTAGTGTGTAGGCTCCATAAGGACTACTTAAATTGACAAAATATAATCCTTCTCATCCTTGAGTCCGAGGTATAAGAGTATAAGTTATTATCGCGTCAGATTCACCGAGGTTAAGTTGGACCTGAAACAGAGTTAATTATTTCCGGAGCCAAAATGGTTGTATTAAAAATGTGTAGGCTTCTCATTATTTATTAAATTGCGTAGTTAGTTTTATTATTCTACTTATGTTACTTTTGATGCAGATTTTGTTATGCATGTCTATTTAAAAATACTACTTACATGATTATTAAATTTTATATTCTGTATGCATAAATAGGAAAAAGTCATTTGAAATACATAAATTACTTGTGGTACAATTACCACAAGATTCTCAATTATACTCAATATTCCGATGTCCTATAATCTCCGCTAAATTATAGAACGACTAAAACATGTTTTCATAATGAACATCTATTTCTGTTAACGCAATATAACTGCAAAAAAGTAATAGTCTACAAAATCGTTAATAAATAAAAGTGTGACGCATTAAATAGTGTACTGCGATGATGATTGTAATGATCCGTGTCATCCTTCACTGATTCAAGAACAATGGCCGAGAGCGGGAGAAGACGCGCGGAACCTTGCATCAATGTCTTCAATTGAACGGATGTTACGATTAATTTTACACGGAATGATTAATGACACGTTCAATTACTGCACAAAATTACTTACACGACTGTGGGAACTGAACAATTACTAATTTGTATCAGAGCGAAGCGTGTATTACACGAAAATATTGCAATACACGGCCTCTAAACTGCTTTTAGACAGGCACTTCAGATAAAGATTAAATACGAGCATAATGTGAATCCACCATGGGAACATCTCATTATGGATCAATACTTAAGGTAATAAATACGCTAACAATATTTACTCGTTCGTAAGACCCAAAACGGAGAATACACGTTATAAATAAGCATGTTTCAGAGTTATTCTTCATAATTTTAAGCTGACAAATTTTTCAGGTGTTGCTTTTTTCAGGCGTTGCTGTGGTGTACGGCCCGTGGATGCTAGAGTGCGCTATACCATCCAATTGAGTTTCACTCCAATTCAAAGTTCAGTCCAGTGTTAGAGAGCTAGATAACGAGGCCCACTGTTCCTTGTTGGTCAACACGTTTTTAAGCTGGTGTCAAAAATGTCTTAGGTAAAGCTATAGGATATACATATATGTCTATAGCTAATTAATAGTCAGTGGATCGTCTACTTGTTTACCGAGGCTAAATCGAGATTTTAGTAAGTATGTTTCATTTCAACATTAAATAAGTTTTCAAATAACAAGTTTACATGGGAAATCTTTACTCGTTTGGAATGTGAGCATCCTCCGAGCTAAAGGCCACTGCGAGGTCACGACGAAGATACTTGAAGGTAGTTAGGTGTATAAAACACACAATTGTAATATTACAATTAAGTAGAAGGTAAACCACGGTACTATCAAGTGAACGGTCCGCATGTAAATATTCGAATGTGCCATTAAAAAGATAGTATGATCTTCACCGATAATCTGAAATGCGTTTTGGCTTACAACATCAGTGTCGCAAGGGAACTTTGCTGTGTTTATTTTTTTAAATATTGTTATTTTAGTAACAAATGAGCGTGGAATCGACTTGGTGTTTAGTGGTCATTCCGATATACCCCTTCACCGATATGTCCCTTCACCTATAAAAAACAACTTAAAATAAGTTTTACTTTGAAGAGGTGTTAAGGAGGTGGCATTGAATGCGCCCAATGTCTGCAAAAGGAAGAAACCACATCTCCACAGAATCTCCACATTTCAGTAATTTCCACAGAAAAGGCGCAGATGCGTAAATATGACCACTTAAGGAAAACGCAAGGACAATATAAAGAATGACAATTTGTAAATCTTACATAGATTTTATAGCTCCGAAACACTTTTTAAAACGATCTAATTAAGCGACTAGCGACCAGCCATCATATTATGTGAGGGGTAAAGGCCGTTGTCCACCATGCTAGCAAAGTACGGATTGGCAGACTTTATACACCTTTGACAACATTATGAAGAATTCTCGGGGATGCAGGTTTCCTCACGATATTTTCCTTTAACAAAGCAAGTGATAATAACTTTGTAAAACTTACATAACTTTTTGGAAATTATAGGTGCGTGCAGGATTTGAACTGACGCCCCCACGTTTGGGAGACCAACGTTCAAACCACTAGGCTGTCACTGCTCCTACCACAAAGTTACTTAATTGGATCGATCACTTACGATTTACTCAAGCTGTAGCTCATCATTTGCAGAACTTGGAACTACAAATTTATTTCGTATGTACTGCCAAAGCTGCTACTTATAAATTAAATTTAATTAATCATTGCCGATTTAATAGTCCACTTTCGATTATAAAGTAGGTAACGCAAATTTGTAATCTCAGCATTCCAATAATCTGACATTTGGTATTTAATAGTCATTAAGAGACTACTATACCAACTTGAGTATTATTTTTTAACAATTTCATCTGCATTCCTATCCATTGTGGCTGTATACAGAATGTATTGTTGAGGGTATCAAACCAACATTGTGTACGTGAATAACTTCACATTTTGCTGTCGGTATGCGAGAAATATTCTCGTCAGGGCAAAACAATAGAAATGGTTCTGATACTCTGTTTTATATTCCTCCGCAGTCTATTGAATACTGTTTAAGAATGTCTGTATTCACCGAAGAAAACATCGATTCCATGAATTGTAAATATCCATAAATATTCTAGATTGTTTTTGAGTAGTGATAAAACTATTTTGCGTTTCGAATAAATGTATGCGGATATTGTGAAACAAATAATTTTCATGCCTAAATATAAACTCCCCGTGCACGAATTTGGACGATATACAAAGCCATAAAGCCAGTTTCATCTTTTAAGGTCACTGCATACCCGTTTAGCTTACTGCTATCCGAATTTGTTACAGTGGCTATGCCTAGAGTAAAATAGACCGTTCACATACCATCCTATAAAATAAATTCGAAGTATGACGAGCAGAAAAGTAAAAATCTATGAGTAGAATAACTACGGAGTAGATTAATCATTGTTAAAACAACAATTTACAAACATCATAAAAAAATGTGACAGAGATTTTGAAACGGGAACCTCCGACTTTTGGGCCTGGCCATTAATCCAATATGTACAGGAGTCACGTCTATAACGCACTTCTATCTAGTTAGTAGTAAAAGTAAACCATTACGAAGGTGAAGCTAAGAAATGAAGTCGATGTCTTACAAAATATATAACTATTACTTATAAGTTTACAAGTAAAGATTTCTTCTACACAACAAGAATGTTACCGAGCCCATAGCAGGCAGTCGCACATCCAAGCAAGAGGTTTAATTGGCCACGTTCTACATACATTACGAAATATCACGTTTAGCGTAATAGCCCCTGTTTTGAATATCGTTAACGGAATCACGGCCTATCATAATTTTCCTTTATGATCCAGCTATTTTTTAGTTATTTACGCGAGAATAATTCGTTACGCAATATTTTATTACTTCACCTACGCAACATTAGCAACAACCAAGTTTGCAGTGATATATTATTATAGTAATTTATGTGATGGTATTCATTAAAATATTTGCAAATGTTAATGCTATTAAAATGACATTGAAAGTATTTAAATTAATAGTGTTTTTTATTTGGTGTGTTGAAAATAATGAATATATTCCGCTCGACCCATGAAAAGAAATTGATATTAATCACAGCAGTGTCTCTTTTCGAGATTGTTCGGGTCTCCAGGGTAGCTTGTAGTTTATTTAATGATTTCTTAGTAGGTTAGTTGATTGTATATATATGTATAGTTTGCACTTAGAAAATACAGTGTTGAGTGAACGGGATAGTATATTTTTATTACTATAAGTATAGCTCATACTTCTAACATTACGCCAAACTTAATCTTACACTTACATAAACACAAACACACACACATACACACACACTTTCACACGCAAGTTTATGCATACATACATTTATTTACTTTATACTCGGACGTCGTTTTTGCTGTGTTATCTACAATCGCGGTAGTTCCATACAAAAGACATCAACGGGAAATATTTGTGTTAGGTAAATACTACATTAAAACAATTTCTCAGGTGAACGCGTATTATAGACAACAAATATTAAATTGTAACAGTAAATAATAAGAATTAGATGAGCTGGGTTAATTATTGAACAGATATAAAGAAAGTTTAGATTTTTTTTAATTTAGTTGTGTAACTTAATATCTGATTAGTAAAAATTTTAACAGATGTTAAGCTTAATAAAATATTTATGATATTTGTTTCATATTATGACATTATGTTTTGTCACTTCAAGCGCATTTAATCTTCAAGAAAATAAAAAGAGTCGTGTTGGTAACTCCGTAAATAGTAATGTTTAACGCAAACATTATAATATGTAGTTTCGTTCAATTGCAAGTGAAATGTGAGCCGAGGAGCAATTTGTTAAGAGTGATAGTTGTGCCGTCGTTACACAAGAGGTCGTGAGGTATCCGCTAGAGCAGATCGAACTCTGTAGCCGTGTCCACGCCCCATAGACTTCTAACCCAAATATTTGGTGATCAAAAGTCATGTTTAAAAATGCATGTAACTCCGATTACATTTAAGTATAGTATACTGAAAAATTAAGAACCTACATCAATCAGATTTAAACTGTCCATTTAATTTACAAGACATGTTCAAACATTTATGAAACTCCGAACAGATTTAAGTACCGCCATATTCTAAAATTAAGAAACTCACATCTATCAGATGTTAACTGTCCATTTAATTAAGATGTCTGTTTCGTTACAGATAACCAATATACCCTTGACATTAGATGTGTATTTAATTAAAAAGTGAGTTAAAAGTAAGTAGGGTATTCATTACTGTTTGTGTACTTTAGTACGCAAACCCACAATAACTTTTTATCAAATTGTTGAGTTACACACGGGAGTTTAATTCTACGGGAAGCCGGTGAGGTTGAAGTTAGTACAGTGATTTAAAATATTTGATATGTAGTTGTAGTAACTCAACTGGACCGTTATGATAATAAGATGTAAATTACATTAACATTTAATTTTATATAATCAAGCGTCAGTTCAATGCATGAAATATGTATGTATGTATATTTTATAAATAAGACATATTTCAATTGTTGCAAATAATTACGAAAATGAGAGCAAATGTCACAAGATTCGTCAGTGAAGTTAGAAATGTTAACCTTTATAGGAAAACAAAATAAATATATGTATATATAAAAATATCGTTAAGTACATTGGTTACATCTTTCTTCTGATTTCTCGAAAGAACGCACGTGCTCTTATTCAACGAATGGTATTAAAATATGTTAAAACCGCAAAAAATTACTTACGTACTGTTAGAACTTCATTTAAGCGGCTATAAAAAATGCAATGCGAAGTCTGTGAATGTAAATACTACGGGATGATTATAACCCTAGTAAGAATGTTGATTACTTTATTATAATAGTAAGTTAACATATGTTTAAGTATTTTATCACAAGTTGCAAATAATCTGACACTTATGCATAATAAAATATATAAAGATACTTGTTGTACAACGATTAAGCCGAGTTGTATGACAATAATCAACTTAACTATACAGAGCAAAAGGGGTTCTCCCACACTGCAACTGAAATAAATAAAATAATTCAAATTTCTTTCTGGAAAGAGGGTGAAGCTAGATATATAAGTAAAAAGTTAGCGGCGACAAACGGAGTGGTGGCAAAGAGCAGTTTTCTGGTCGCAAAGCCTACTGAGCTAGGTGTGATCTTTCTTCGACAAGCCCCGTATTAACATTTTGAAAAATTTGATTCGCTGCGCTACTCCAAGCAACTCCGTGTGCCACTACGCCGCTCTTGTAGATGCCTGCGATTATTAGAGTTTTTAAAATGACTATTATATGTAAAAGCACTTTAGATTTTATTTAAATTATTACAAATAAGTCTTTTCGCCGGCACTCTGGTCGCCAGGGCTGACCCTAAACGTTAAATTTGGTCGTCCAGTCACGACAAACGACGGCTAAACAAAAACACAGACTTCGTCACAATCATCTATCAAACACTACCGATGTCAAGGTCCTAGGAAAGGAAATTACGAATCAGCATCGACTAAATCAGCGATAGAAAATTTCTCACGGCGTTGTGTCAAAGAAAATTTAATTGCAGTATGTACTGTGAAACACCTAGACAATCGGTTGTATTAGTAACCACAGCGACAATGTGCGTATCTGTTGAGCAAACTACTGATGTGTGTGAAATTCTTATTGCCGTGACTTAAAGTCCATTACGTGTGATGAATAGTTCGTCAACGGGTCAACGTATTCCAAGCGCTGCCACAAAGGAATTGTTGTGATAAATGAACAAGCCTTTGACACTATTGTGGTCTTAGAAGCTCACTAACATTAGGAGTTTAGTACTGCTTGAAGGATAAACATGACACTTTAATCACCGTCTTGTCCAGTTGGTAGTGATCATGCTAAAGTGGTAAGTTCGATTCCTAGACCAATAGTAACAAGAAGGAAGCATAAATGAAGAGTAGAAAAAGATACTGAATTAAGTAATGCCTGATTAGTTTTAATACGCGTAGGTACAAATTTAACATATATTTTTATATACTACTTTATATTTTACACATTGACATGTAACTATTTATGTATGAATATATTAATTAATAAAATAGAATGTTTCTACGTACTGGCAACAATTTTTCTCTTACAAAGATTTTGGTATAAAAAAGACAACACATTATACACACACAGATATTTTAACCTTAAATTAAACGAAATATAAACATTTCATAAATTAAAATACGACATATAAATAAACGATAACTTTTGTTCCATTTCAACGAACTGTAGTAGTATTCTAAATTTGAAACGGAAAATTACGGAGAGGTTACGTTAAATTCCTTGTCAATGTCTGAGTAACGAGCTGTGACAACTTATCGCGAACCATCGAGTTCGTGTCTTCTTGGCGTGGTTTAGGAGCGTGCACGCGGAACTCAGTGAAATTGTGAAACTTAGACATGAGAACCTTACACGATTTAGCTGTAACACGTCAGGATGGCACACAAATTAATGACATGCGAGTTGGAACATTCAAAGCAAAGACATTTAGGTTAGTTATTTCGTGTGTCTTTGATTTAAATTCTCTGTTTGATTGAAAGTAGTTTCTGAATGAAATTATCTGTGACAAATGGTAGAACTTGTTTTATTAAATGGAGAATGTGTTGTATTTAGAATTTTGTGCTAATTGCTTAATGTTTGACTGCCCACATACACTTCCAAAGTATATAATGCCGTATACAAAAAAAAAGATATCATAAATAACGAGACACGAATTCATACAGACATCATATCCGGTTTGTACCGGATATCAGACCGGAGATCCTTCGAGCAGTTTGACAGACAACTGACTTCTAATGACAAAATTGAATAACGAACAATTCTACAGCAAAGATTACATATAACGCGGATTCGACACAAGTTCTCACGTCGACTTAAGCATATTTCACACTTTTCACGCAAAACCACTTGAACGAATCCGACGTTAATGTGTGACTAAACAATACACTCTACACACACATAATCATTATGTAACCGAAAAGAATAAATACATATTCTGAACTCACGCCTGATATTTACTTCTAAATATTTACATTTAGTTATTTAAATAATTAATCATCGACTATATCAACAAAAGCTAGTATATGTTATTCAATGTTAAACAGTTACATGACAAATTTATTTATGCGAGTAAATGACAAAATGACACAACTACCAACAGAGTATAAACAGCACTTGCATAATAAGCAATAAGATATGCAAGGCTTAATATTTAACGCGAGGTATATCTTGATTACTCATAACATCGCTGTTAGTACGAAGCAACAATGGATGCATTCACATTTCCGATTACGTTACTTGTGAATTCGTAGGTTTATTAAAATATTTACAGTAGGCGATAAGGCACGTTCCAACCTACGTGGGTATACTTGGTAGTCCCACACGGCGCTTGATTACAAAGACAAATTAATCAAATACTACTATCGATTTTCTTTGATCATATTGCTGTAATTGTATTGTTTTCTTGCGGTGATAAATTAATTTAATTATCCGTGCACAACGTTGAATACTTGAGTGAGATAGACTTTTTATATTTACCATCGTTTTATGAGTGAATAGCACAGAGTAATAAACTTTTTTCATTTAAATTCAAGTAGTTTTTTAAACAAGAATTTATTATCTTTACGTCATTTCGGCCATCTTTATTAAGGATTAGAAACATAAATAAATGGGTTCTATTCAACATTAAACCTCATTCAAAATTAACCTTCGGGGAAGTGTGTATGTGCTGGCATTGTCAATTAAGACAATATTATCTAACTTTGTTCTCAATTAATCTTTCCTCTTTGTAGTTTTGGTGTAATGATTACCATGCTGGACCGCCGTTCAAAGTTTCCTGGGTTCGATTCCCAGCGAGACAGAAATTTTAATGATGAGTTTAAATCTCTCTTCTCAGTCTGGATTTGTGTGTTATTATGTTTGTATGTTGTCCGTGGCACGCACGACGCAGGTAATCTTAGTGTGGGGCTATGAGTGTCTAGTGTAGTTTAATTATATTCTTAATAATAACACACATAATACTATTTAACATCACATCTTAACAATATTACAATGATAACACGGATCCTTATGTTCTTATCACACGTATGAAATAGCAGGAAATATTTTTTAGTTATATTCACTTTCCTACATTTCCAATGAAGTTTTACTACTAACTGGTTTGTTAACTAACAAAGAGTTAACAAACCAGTTGAAAGTATCTACGTTAATACCGGTGCCTATAGACATCAGTAATATCACAAGCATTCGCCGTCTCTTCTACTCATTAACGATACACCATTACAAGTATATTAAACATACATCAAATAAACTACTTGAGTTTGAATTACCGGCTAAGAAAGCGGGAAACTAGCATTTTACTGACCACAAAAAACACGGTAAATCCATCGTACAAAGATATTGAAACAAGAATATTGTCGACGTGTAATATTATCGTTTATTGAATAAATAAGATAAAAGTGATTTGTGGTGATATACCTTAGTGATGTTTTTGTACAAGAGCATGATGTAACAGTGATGGACTGTGACCTAACATCCAATTAAGTACCTGAAGTTTATCGACTTCAAATCTACAGCTACATGACTGTATGCAAGCCTGGCTCTTCCTAACGTAAAGTTACGTGATTTGCTTACGTGCATCATTATAAACAATGTTAAGTGTTTATAATGTTTATAATTTTTGTGTTTTTTTTTAAGTGTGGAATGGTGTAGAATGTGTGCAGTATGGAACGGAGATTTTATGCAAATACGACAAGATCAGCTATTTGGTGGTAAGAAGTCATAATAATGGACATGGATATTAGTAATAATACAGGTGTCACCACTGCGTTACTGGCGATAAAAAAACGGGGTAGGGTGGTCACTATTTACGAGCATAAGTATCAGTGACACCTAAATGAATAAAATTATTCTAAATATAAATTTTAAAACAAAAGCGATGAAAAAAAAAGAAAAGATAAAAAAGTCTTGCAAAGTTTCCTTGTACCGTTTTAACGTCGAGATAACGTGAGAACTACGCCGAATTCATCCATTACCGTTTGCACATTGACGTTTAAAATTGGAGTGTATCATGATCTTACCTCATTACATTAATACACCTATGAAACCCAAATGCCGCATCGACTGATTTACCAGTAACCATTAAAAGTAAAGTTCAAAATTACTAGGTATGATGTAAGTCACGTAAGATAAAGATAAGCAATGAGAGAAGACAATAGGACGTCAAGATAGTCGACAATGCTACAAACTGCACGGTAGTGTGTCGATAAAGCAAAGGGCAATGTACGGCGTGTGCATGACTTGTATATAACAATCTATAGAGGTTTTACTATTTGAGCACAGTAGAACGCACTCTCAAATCATATAATACCACATTTTGAAGGTAATCGTCTGGTACACAGAAAGACGGCTATATCATAACAAGTTTCCATCCTAAGCAATGACATGTGCGCACATCAGGAGTTATGCTGATCTGTTTGCTAGTCTAGGAGAGGAGTTACTTATTAATTTGTTCTCCAGTATGACTTCAAATATACAACATAACCTTGAAACAAATCACAGAGTTTTACTATAAATAATATCTTATAATTATAAACATCCAAGTATCATTCACAAACACAGACGTCGTATCTAAAGTGAGCGAATTACATCGCAAATTCCGCGTCACTTCGAACACACCTTTATCAGAGGCGACGATCATCGGGCGGGCGCGAGCTTTCAATCCTCCCCGCCAGCGCCGGGCGGGCGGCGCGCGCGCACCGTCAGTCCCTTCGCGACCCTCCTCGCGGCAACATGTCTCCCGTGTGGATCGTACTCGCATTGCTCCCTATCCTCGGTAAGTCCATCACCTGGGACACACCCGCACCGAGAGTGACAACTGACATTCGGAACAAACTCCGCAGTGAAAACCCGGAAGTGCGAACTGTTACCGTGTTCTATGTTTAAATTTTATCCGCT
>DWPA01004752.1:0-12511 GCA_018251375.1 Calpodes ethlius | reverse complement strand
GTTTGCCGGGTCAGCTAGTGTACATATAAATATTGATTAACACAGGGAAAATTTTATGTGGCGAAGTAATATTCATAATCAAATCATTAATTCATATTACTTCCCTCTATCCCGTGTCATTTGTTCTTTATTTTCTACCTAACAATTTTATATAAAATGAGACCCAATCTTAACAGTATGACAGTTATAAGTTACGGGAAGATCGAACTTTGACAATTGAGATCGCTAGCTTTAAATATTAGAAACTTCTCAGCCTTCTTCTCACTAATGATTGCCTGAAGACACTAACTCTATAGGAAACTTATTGAATCGAGCTGAACGATTCATTAATGTTCAATTTGAACAATACCCAATAAATTACTACATAAATACGAAGTCATGGATAAACAAAATATTTTATATAACAATACTTAAGTATCTTGTGTTAAGTATTATATCTAGATGAATACAATAAATACATTCACTTGACCAAAACTGTCATAAATAACAATGTGTTCACCTTTTTATGTTGGTAAATACCGTGTTAAATTACAATGTTACACAGCCATTGTGAACGTCAGTCATTGTGACTACTTGACAAATAACAATACAAATTGAGTGAAAAGTGAAACTGATCCCTGTTCCCTTCGTCGAATGGTTTGGTGGTACTGATAACGTACTGTAGCGACTTACAAATCAAGCGAAGAGTGAAAATTATCCATGCTCACTCTGTCGAATGGTTTAGTGTTACCTATGATGGTATTCAGCATCGACATATAAATCGAGTGAAGAGTGAAACTGATCCCTGCTCCCTTCGTCGAATGGTTTGGTGGTACTGATAACGTGCAGTAGCTACTTACAAATCAAGCGAAGAGTGAAAATTTTCCATGCTCACTCTGACGAATGGTTTAGTGTTACCTATGATGATATACAGCATCGACATATAAATCGAGTAAAGAGTGAAACTTATCCCTCTTCCCTTCGCTGAATGGTTTAGTTTTACGAATGGTCACGTGTAGCAGCGGCGTATACATCGAGCGGAGAGTGAAACTGATCCCAACTCTCTTCGTCGAATGGTTTAGTGTTACTGAAGTGTAGTAGCGATTTATTATCGGCACACTTTTCTGTTTATTACTAGGCTATTTGCATTACCAAGATTTTATATTATACTAGTATAATAATCGTATTTAATAATCATACTAGTAAAAAACGTCCTCAACTGAACCACTTGGGTTTTTAACGGAGTAATTTCGTAATTCGGTTTACTACAGCGGTTGAACTTGCGATTTTTTTCCGCGTATGTTTTTAAAACCGCAATACAAACAGATAAAAACTGTGCAAATTTATAATTCATACAATGTTGGCGCACTCACGTTAAATATGCTTCCTGAATAAAGAAGCTCAAGGGAAAAAGTATGAAAGAAAAACAAGATTACATTTGTGCCATATGAGAGTCTAGCCACTTGATGGTATGTGGTCATCGTCGCCCAAGGGCATTGGTAACATCAAATCCAATATGTTGTCGGTTAAGAAAGAAAAGGGAAAGAAAGATTATGTTTACAGTCTTAAAGAAATGAGTACTTGTATGTTAAAAGATACCAGTATGAGTAGTTTAGGAGATCTGCGAGAAGAGATGAACATACTAGACTAATAAATAGTTGCAGGCTGCAGTTATACAACTTCTTTCGACTTTGCCGAACTAAAAAAGGCAAAAGTCTTGGTATCGGGGTTGACTACAATTAGTCTCAACTTAGTAAATCAATAAAACATAGTTTAAAGACGACATTGTACCTATAACAAGGTTTATACGAAATACACTTAGTGGACAGCCATTCGACTGGGTATTATAGGTCTCTGAAGAAATTAGCTTCGTAATAGAAAAGTAATTGAGAGCAATAAAGAAACCTACCTAATGCTCCGGATTATGGTTGAGCAAAATGTATCGCCGAAATAAGGAAGATTAATTTCTATACTTATTTAGATATTTCTCAATAATATTATTCCGTATTACGAGTACAGTCAGCTTCTTAGCGATTTAGACCTAAATTAAATAACCCGCATGAAAACAATCGGACTCGCTTTACGGAAGTTAGTCGTCTTTTATTTTAAAATCGATTAGTATTCATTGGATTCTTAATTTGAAACTCAAATGAAATAATCATAATTAAAGAAATGCTGATTGTAGCTTTTTTGTTGGATGACAACGATATCGTATACATGTATTGTACACACACAAATTCCATGCTGCGTGCGAGTTACGTAAGGCTTAAAGGCGCTGTCACATCAGGAAGTGTGATAGTGTTGAGTAATGTTATAAAACATTTAAAATGCAGAGTGATTTACTTGAATTACAATGCTGTATTATCGTATCGCCCAAAGAGGATTTTGACTAATGCAAAATGTATGTAGTACCATCATTTGAATGATGTTAGAGACTAAACTTACGACTTAAAAGATTGTTTATGTTGATACCAGATGGCGCTGTTATTAATTTTCCTTTATGTATTATAATAAATTAATTTCATGTCTGAATTAGAGCCATTTATAAATACAGCTTCATAGAATCCAATGTGTACGTGGTGAATTGTCTCCGATGGAAGCTCGGTCAACCGTTCTAGTAACGCTTATAATCCATTCTCTCTAAATAACTAACAATGGATCACTAATCACACACTGCACGCTAGTATTGCGAGTAACGTTACGCAGAATTATGTTTCAATCGAAATAGCCCGCAGAAGGTCAGCACGAAGGATGAAGTTATTCCTCAATAATTTAACCTAATCGTTTCAAACAAGTTTATCCAAGCACCAATTTTAGGCACTTAGCAATAAGTACATTGGAGCTAAGTGAAATTGGAGTTACTTTGTAATATTAAATAAATACAATTCAATCAATTTAATGGAATTTTATGATATTTTGTGAGACCTAAAATTGATAATGTTTTTTAAATTATTATTTGTATCCCTTTAAAACATTAATGCATGTCCGGACTTTTGACCTTCTGTTTGGCTTTTGTACGGTGTCTTTATTTATGCGGAGAAATAAAAATAGATAAAAAATTAAATAAGTATTCGATAATCATTCATTTTTTTACTCGAGCTTAACCGAACAATTATGATGTTGATATAACTAATAAGACTCAAAACAAAAATAATCAAGTTACAAATTCTTTAAAATGTGTAGCTAACATTTTTGTTACAACAAAAAATTCCAAGTTTTTATTAACCATACATTTTTTTTATTTTCAGCCAAGCAACTTTTACGTTCGTCTATCCAGGTTGGACCTATTAACTTTTTAAACTATTAAATAATAACTCTAATGGTAATTTACGCTTTCATCTTAAGTTTTTTTTTTAATTGACTGCTGCTGTTGGCCATATCATCCAGCTTCACGCGAACAGATATAAAACTTGTACCCGTAAGCACCGGCCTATGGAACTGAGACGTTAATTCCATCTTTTCAAACAATAATTATACTCTTGTAGTAACACTAGTGGGTAATATTACTCTAAGCTTATCAAGGCAAGGCGACTGCAAGACGACAGAGGTTGAACCGTGGTCGATACTTACTTTATACGACATGAATGACGTCATTAAACACTTCGGAGCATCTTGTTACTGTTTTGCATTGCTCAACATGGATTCTCGTCATTGTTAATCTACATATAAATAAAATTGGAATGTCTGTTTGTAATATTGAAATATCTGCCTTTTGCTACATGCATATGATATATATATGGTACATACACCAAAATAACATTTTTTACAATTTTTGTCTGTCTGTTTGTTCTTGCTAATCACTGAAATGGCTGGCTCGATTTTGACGGGACTTTTATTGGCAGGTACCTGATGTTCTTACATCAGCAGTTACTTAGGTCACTAAAACAAAATTAAGTAAAACACCTTTTGTTACATTTCACGCAGACGAAGACGCGGGCACAGCTTGTAAGTAATCATTTCTCAAGTGTATAAGTGTATTCTTCTAACTAACATAGTAAATTTTTCGCCAATCTCGTAATTAAAATCGTGATTTTCGTCATCCTCGTAAAACTATTTTTATTGAGATTTATAACCTACGTGATAATTTATAGAACGTGTGTAAACAACGTATATTTATAAAACATCTTCGTTTACAATGCTGTCTAGAAACTCGATATAGACGTGCGTAAGCGCAAGTTATACTGGTCCAAATAAGACCATTTAATCCAGTATTCTCCGGTTTTCGATACTTCCGGAAGTTGATACTTTTCTCCATTTTATTTTACGTCACGATCACAAACAAATGTTTCCACTTTTAATGATGAAAGCGAAAAATTAAAAAAAAATCCAAAGTCATCAGTATTTTTCTTTACTTTGTTCAAGTTCACAATGATGATAGACATCCAACTCGTACATATACATCATACGCTTTATCTAGTGTTACGTGCATTCACATTATGAATGACCGCAAGTAGATCATTCTGGTTAAGATCATTGTTCAATGTTAATTAAACATTGTCCTTTATATTAAAAGACCCAATACGTAATTGAAACGATTCTCTAGACTAACTCTTCAGTCATAGTCAGCTGTATATTAGTGATGCCTCTAGGGGTACAGAAGTGCATAAGGTTTAATCATTTCATAATCTGTTTGTAAGATTTCTGTCTGTCTGAAGAAAATAACTGATTCTGATTTGACAACTTAGGTATAAAAACTTGTATCCTTACAATGATAACGCTTAAATCACAATAGTCGTAAATTATTTGTAATCATTAGAAAGGAAGACTTCCTTGTTAAAGACTACTTGGGAAGGTGAACATGTTGGCATATATGAAAAAAAAGAAATTTCCCCATTTTCTTTAAAATTACCGCTTAGTTACCATTTTACATTGTCAAAAAACTTATCTACGCTTCTGTGCGTGTCGTCGATCGTAAGGATACGATACATCACACGCGTATAGTTTTATAAGCTTAGCTTTAGATCTTTATGAAAATATATCCATATGGGTCTATAGTCTATACTTGTATCCATCGTATGAAAGTAGTACTTAGAATTATATTACTGAATAACTGAACTCCTACATGTTTTCCATAAACATACTAATTATTCTGCGACAGAGGTTATGTGAGTTGATTAACATCACTTAGAGTGTGGGTGGTATATGAACGGGACTATTGAGAATGTGGCTTCCATACATGTACGCTTCCATACATGAATATTTATAGAAAATGATTCGGGCGTCATCAAAACTTAATAGTATATTAACGATCCCTTCATTCTTGTCTTCAAGAAATTGTTGACAGTTACACCAAGATGCTGTTTATAGAAAGCGAGAACAGTTGAAATCGGAGGACACAGACATGATTAGTAATGTAAAAATGCAGACTGTATTTAACTGGTCGACGAAAGACGTCCTGAAAGAAGCGAGGTGAAATCGGAAGCCTAAAGTTAGTTTATGTATATAATTAGCCCCCCTCCCCTATTTCTATTGGGGATCTGAGAGAATGGGCATTAGCATTTTCTTTAATTGTCGAAGATCCGACACTATACTACGGTCGAAAACCCGCTTGCCCAGCGTGGTGACTAGGGCATTTCCCCCTTATGAGATGACGCACAAAAAGAAACGGTTCCCGGAGCATAGACACTGGATAAGACAAGCGGTGGACCGAGCAACGTGGCACACTCTAGAGGAGGCCTATGTTCAGCAGTGGACAGTTACAGGCTGATGATGAAGGTTAGGTTGACGGAATTACGGATAGCCAATGTGTACCAGATGTATTTATATTCTGGTAAAATAAAAAAAATACGACCAGGATAGTAACGCAAAGTTTGGGAAGCATATCGTTAGTAGATGAACAGAAGTTTTTATTAATAATAGTTATGATGATTTTCACTTATCCGGTAAAATGACAATGTCAGGTAGAGAAATATGTTTAGAGAAGAAATTGCAATAAGTAAAAGATGTCTGAATCGATGTCGAATTTTAAATCTAGTAGTATCGAGTACAACTGTAAGTTTTCTACTTCCGTGTCATAAAAAAAATGTATTGATATGCCTTGCTTGCCTTGAACACTTGCTCGAATAATAATTGAACGGAATAACTGCACGCGACCACTGAATTTCACATATCGGTCAAAACGTTAGCTGGTAGACATACTGTTTCAAAACAATTTCAAAACATTTTTATTTATCTTTTATGCATGTGTCTTAATAGTTTTGGAAAGCTTTACCAAAAAGTATTAAAAAATCTTGTAAATCTTGTAAAAAATATGCCTATTCATTATGGCCACTCCAATAAGGTTAACCACGATTTTTCTATTGTATGGCGAAGGGTTTCACGCTGATCCAAGATGATGGTGCAAAATCAGGTAAGGGTTATCATGTTATTGAAGTATCATTATAATAACAGGATACTTAATTTAGTTCCGATCAGTACACTAAAATATATTGATATCCCTCCAACAGATACAAAAGAGTTGATAATCTAGGAAATACTGAATCGACTTTCTTCAATCATAGCTAAGAACATCATCTTGTTAGAAACTACGCTAGTTTAAGAGCTACGGTGCCACAGAGAGATAAATAATCTATAGTTTTATAAATATGCTACAAAGCATCGTCACGAACGACGAGCAAGGAAGACGTGATGCAGTCACTTGGTTAATTAATATCTTCTTCTTTCTTCTCTTTAAGTACCTTGATCCCACGTTTGCCGTGGAAATCAACGAATGTTACACAGCCAACTTTAACATCAGAGACCTGACGTCTTCACCACACAAAATACGGAGCATAGCAGGATCATTTTCTGTGTCTGTTCCTACAAATAGTCAATGCTTTGATAGGATCGGTCTTTGCTGCCCGTACATCACCATTTACACTTGCTGCACAAAGATCTGCTTATTCGTCTATGCATTCTGTTGATTGACACGTGGTTCAGTATTGTGTAAACAATGTTTATGGCTATAGTAAAAATATACCACGAGCTATAATGGTATGCAACCTTCAGTGCTTGGAGAATTTCTTTCGGAAGTTTTATTTGTCGACAATATTTTTTATCGTATTATTATTAGTTGAGTAATGTCCATGTTACTTGCAGCGACAATGACTGGTAATGGCTAGCCATCAATGAAGAATAGCAACCAATTGTTATTTAATTATGTTTTTTTTTATTGAGAGGCTTTCTGTTTCACGACGTCCGTTGTTGTTATTTTATTGAGTAAAGATTATTTCATGATAGATTTAATATCATAAATAAAACTTAAACCAGGTGTTATTGTAGAATTTTAAAATTAAATTGAAAAATTATAGGATTAAATTCGCCGAGTAAGTAAAAAGAATGCTATGATTAATTAGTATTATAAACGTAAATTTTTTCTTTGTATATTTTATGTGATTGTTCAGCGAGTTTGCTGCTTTTGAAATAACTCTTGATCGATGATTGATTGTGGCAAATATATTTGCGATCATATATGTTGTATTACAAAACACTAACACTTAACTAAAGCAATGACACGAGATAATTTCCATACTTCAGGATACAAGACTTTAACTGAATTGCATAAGGTTGAATTTCGATTGCAACTAACAGTATTTAATGACGATATTGAGTTTTTTTTATTCCAAATAAAATTAAATTATCAGAGTTGATGATTCTAGTCTGGGGTGTCTGTAGTAGGTATAGTTTCATTATCATTTTTCATCATTCAATTATATACCTACACCCGGAATGTGGGAATGAACAGCTACTGCACATTGGATGATCGTTACTGGAAAAATTCCATTAACTTCCAATTACTCTATGATAGTCCGCAGAGTAGATACCAACCTACATTAAGCAGTCAATTCTATTACCCATCGTAATATTCATAGTCTATTGGAGGTTGAAGATATAATTACCGAATAAACAGATAGATTATAAACTATGAGACCTCTTTGAATCTCATAGGATCTCTTCAGAAGTGCCTTAAGTTATTCAAATATGTCCGGTTCACACACGGACAAAGAAGTGCATTCACTTTTATCATCTCCGTACAAAGGTTCAGCAAGGTGTACAGAGTACTTAAATCTTGGAATTCGTTTGCGTAATCTAAGCATACAAACAATTAATTAAAATTTCGTCATAATATCCCTTGGTATGTTGACGCATCATTTAAAACAATGAACATGGACCTTTATACTCACGTATTACATCTGCTAACATACCTACCGATATTTTGCATATTAGTAAGCACAAACAGGTAGGTAAACTCAATTCGACCGTTGATCTCTTGCAGATTACAATCTAAAATGCGTTATAAAAATAATGACCAGTAACATTGTTATTCTACAAAAAGTAACGTTCGAAATAAAACCTTATTTTCAAATATTAAGGTTGTCTATTGCTGTGGTGGAATCGAACATGCGTCGGCATTTTGATATGTCGCTGGAAGCGTACATGACAGAAAATAAAACAACACCTTTCTGTAGAATTGTAGAACAAAGCCGCTTGTCTCTTCAGATCTTCTCCAACAGCGTTGTCTTCGTTCATGTTTGTGGAAACCCTCGGGGTCACTGGTCTGCGGTCCAAACACTGCACTACAACTTTTAACTTTATCGTTTACGTCACTAAGTTGGCAATTCAACGTGTTCTGTTTAACGTAAAACGAGGTATGCGGTCGAAAATTCGGAGGCCGGCAAGTCGTTCGACGCCCGCGCCTCTCACTTCGCCAACTGAACCGATCAGTCACACACTCACGCGATCTCTCTTACCCCCCTCTAAGCGCGTGTTACCACTGTCTCACGGCACGCGATATCACGATAACATAAAAATGAACCAGACTGAATACTTAAGTAGTTAATTAATATTCCTACTCAGAATATTAAAGGTCATTAGAGAATTCGATTGAGGTTTGTCTTGTAAGTAGTCGATTGACGTTCTTGTTCTCTAAAATTAAACCAGTTTGCGATAAGTCATAAATTAACAAGACAGTTAGCTGATAATAGCTCCTACTCATTAAAGGTCCGTTACAGATTTTTTCTACTTTTTCTATACTACTCTACTTGATTATTCTTTGTCATCTTATTAAAATCATCCCTCTCCTATTTATAATAGTATAACCTTTAACTGCCAGACCATATTTACCTTATTTTATATTTGAAGTATTATATTGGATAAGGCACTATAACTTTGAAGGTATGTTAAGTCGGCTAAGTCGAGACGGTGGCTAATTTACAGAACAGGTGCTGAAGGTAACATATATCTCTTACATTCCAGGTGTTAACTATTACGAAGATATATTTATAAAATCGTCAAAAACAATTAACAATAAATATTACCAGACCGTGTCCGTTGGCGGTAATTTCTGCTGTACACTCGAACTCGTCATGATGGTAGTAACATTCCATAATAACACAGCAATGATACTTTGTTGTAATTAACGGTACTGTACAGTGGTCGTCGGCACGAGGTACCTTGTAAGGTCCTTCAAAGTGTATACTTATATTGTCATAAGCAATGTGTTTCGTTCATAACAAAATAAGGTCTAACAGCTCTGGGATCTTGAACGATACTTATAATTGGTTATTACCCCAGCGCACGCGGATAAAGCAATTTGACATCGTTTTCTTCCGACATTAGCGTAAATATTAATAGAACTATCGAGAACTTTATCGAGTATCAATTCGACTGGTTCCAGATTCGCTAATCTCAACCAACTTTGTTCAAAGCTAACAGAAACCTTTTCAGCTTAAGTATATTACTAAAGATTGTATACTTTCTTATAACTTTATATATATATTTTTAATATCACATTAGCTACGTCTGTAACGAATGCTGTTCACGCATATAATTTGCATGCAGACATGTCAACTTACATATATATAGATAAAACTTAAGTTAAGAAAAGTATGTTATCCTGTGGGTGTAAAAAATAAATAAGCCACACTAGATTGTCATTGGATATGTAGTAATCGATGGTAAAACATACTGGCTTAGTAAAAGCCCCTTAGCTCTTGAGTTCCGGACGCCCACGTAAACGAATAACGTCTAATGTTCAAAACGCAATTAGAAAAATTATACTTTGACATTTATGCTATCGTATTGTCTACTGACGTGCTATGCTTGTATCATGAACTATACTTTATTTTTATTTTCTTTCGTCAATGCTCTACTCTGTCCGTTTTATGTAGGTGTATGTTTAAATTATCCAGTCAATCGTTGCCTAGAAGATATCGCTAGATTAGTGCTGTGTTTAGTCTTGTCGATAGTCTTATGTTTATGTTCAAAATATTATTTAATTATTCTTGCTGTATTGTTGTGTGTACAATGAATAACATTTTTATTTGTATTGTAGGACTCATCGCGTTGAATACAAAATACAGGTCCATTATTAAAATAAATACTCACTAGTAACTGAGGAGTTATTAAAGTATCAAGACTCTAGGCCAAAAAATACAACTCGTTTGCAAATATGACCTTTGGATCGATTTTCTTTCAGCGACCTCGTGTTTTAGTAACTTCATTTGAACTAACGACCTCCTTATTATGACGTTATATCAATACAAGTTTGACCTTTCCTGGAAGTGTTTTCTGTTTGTGTTAGGTTAAGTGTCGAAGAGGTATGGTGGTCAGTTGACACTGCGTATACTGGCAGGCTTCTATTGGATCGAACTTAACGCGGCTTGCGGTAGAAAGTGAAATCGAAGAAATCTAATGTCAATATCAGAGACTCATCTGTGGTAAGTTAGTTGTAGTATGGTATATAAAACTATTCTTTTACGCGACTGAAATATAAAAATTAAATAAAGATATAAATTTATATCGAATTAGATTCGGATTGATATTTAAACGTAAGGAACTTCGTTCTAGATGCACGTCTTAGCTGACACACTTTTTTGTGTGTTGTATTGAGTTGTTTGTGTAAAATGTTCACTCATTCACATAACAGCTAATATAATAATACTGAAAATTTGATTCAGTAACTAGATATTGTTCGGGGTTCCGCCCGAGTGTGTGAAAAGAACAGCAATAAAAAGATTTTCAATTTCGTTCTATCACGGGTTGCCAAGCAACGCTTTGTTGTTAGACTCTTACTTGAATTTGACTAAAAGATACATCGTAATGAATCCTTCCACAGAAATAAGATTTATTCATAGTAAAGAGTAGGCTAGTAACTGTCCCCCCAACGATCTCTGAACCATAACACATACCAAAGCGACACTGCGTTGTGCCGAGAAAGAAGGACAAACAAACAAATACACTCACATTTATAATATTAGTATAGATAGCAAGCAAACTGACGGAAACTGACAGTGGAATAAAACCGTTATCTCGTCATCAAGCGGCAGTTTAATATGGCGTTGTGCTAACAATGGTTAATGTCTACCTCCCGTTTTATTACATAAACTTGCCTCTCAACTTTGTCACTTTAACTATAAGGTTACGTCTGAAAAGGAAAGTAAGAAACACACACACACGCTCATAATCTCCCACCAAGTTACTATGAAACATTGAAAAGTCTTGTCAAAAGCCAAATATATCTATTGAACAATCCGGAAAGCCCAATTACATGTTTTCTTTTTTTTTTTATTTAATTAAAGGTTAATTAAATTAAATTATATTATTGACCATAATACAATATTGGGTACTAATGGCGAGCTTAATGCTTAAAACATTCTCTATCTCTCATAAACATAAATGCACTAGGGAAAAATCATACAATACTTATGCTATTGTTTATTTATGTTTATTTTGCCGAAATGTTTTGCTTAAATAAATAACAATTATTATATTAATATTTATGCACAAATTCTCTTACACACAGTTTCTTAACAGTGACATTTATAAAATAACCACAATCTTGTAAGAAGCCTAAGAGTCGTGTAAAGTCAGCTCTGGGTTACCCCACGTGTTACTATGCATTCAAATCCCTAGCATCCCAGCTCGGGCATTAATATACACAGCTGGGATGTTCAATGTACTACTAGGATGTACTTCTATCAAGAATTCTGACTCCAATCCCATGGCTAGGTAGGCTAGGGTAATGTGTAAGTGTCATCAGAAGCTGGTCATGCTTGATAGTAGGGCTTCGGATAAGGAGGCCTTAGGAGGACTATGAATATGTCATGATAATATTTGGTTTTGGCTTTTTTATGTTATTGATTTTTCAATCTGTCTTTTAAATGGATTTTACATGAAATGTTTTTTTATGCAGTTAAGCTTGTGTTATTTTTTTTCTTTTTTCTGGCTTGATTTTACATTAATTGTCTTTTGCAGGCAATTGTTTTGTCCATAATGATTTTATTTTACTAATAATTTACAAAAATATGAATTTAAGAAATTATAACTATTAATTTTAAATGTTAAGACGATTAAAAAAGTAGCCTACCAATAACAAGGTACATTTACCCAACCATAGCAAATCCAAATAGAGCCATATGATTTTAGATTACATGTTCAACTGCAAAACTTTTTAACTATTTAAAATTTAAGTGTGAAATACAGGTACACTAGTTGTTAAATACATAAAAAAAATTTTTAAATCATCTGTATTCCCGCCAAATATGGGCATACA
>DWPA01004751.1:0-12512 GCA_018251375.1 Calpodes ethlius | reverse complement strand
TAGTGTCATTTGTGATCATTATCATCATCATCGTAATCCATAACTGCCTCATTAATGGGCTGGAGTCCTCTCTCACATTATAAGGGATAGAAGTTATGGCCTGTGCACACTGACTAATCATGGTTTGGTAGACTTTAGACATCATGGAGAACATTATAAAAAACTCTTGGACGCACTGGTTTTTATAATTTTGACCTGCACTTTCTTCTTTCATCAATCCAAGTAATCACTTCACTAACTTGGATGAGGTTTTCGTATTAGGTTTACATATTAGGTATAGAAAAATCGTTAATATTGACTTTGTTTCTACTTCCAATAGATCGTTATATAATTTAGATTTCTGAGTTTTTAATAATTACCTCTAAATATTTTCTGCTACTGAAATTACTAAAGAATAACTTTATAGTAACGAAACGAGTGCGTGTACTAGTAACTTACATATAATATATCTATTGTAACTTATATCTGGTTACGTCATAAGCTTTGGAACAATAGTGAAGTAAATTTTAAGGGGTCAAAAAATCCGAAGACTGAAAGCTTCGTATCCAATATTTTGCTAACGTAAGCTCTCTCTGGGGCATCCCCGTACGAGATATACTTACTTAAGTATCAAAAACCTTTGTTAACAAAATACTCTGTCTATTTTCTAAGCAGGTACATAATATGTTGTCCTAATCATTATACCATAAATAAAGACGTCAGTATTATAAGACTTAATATTTTTTATACAAATATCCTTCTAAGGATGCACGGCTAACAATGCACGTGTTGCTAAGTAACTGTCATGAAGTAAAAAGAAGAATATTTTCTGTAATGAATTCGAAACATTACTGTTTAATCTTTGTACACTATTACCCATAATAAGGTAATATTTTAAAAATCATAAATAATAATTAAAAAACATTAGTTCATGTTCAAATAAATAATATCAATTATTATAATTTAATTATGTTAGTAATTTGTTAATGTAACTATGCACATGATAAAGATAATTTTATAAAACTATCCAGACTTATAAGCGTATAGAAGCGTAGCACTTGCATCGGTCGTACCACAGCATTAAGTGTCAGTGCCGGCTGACGGAACAGCGGCAAAGAGTATTTCATGTCAAAAATTATAATCATCTAAATTCAGCCTAAAGTACTAACATATAAGAAAGTAATTAGAAAAATTTAATTATAACAATCATAGAAGAGCGATTGTATTAATTACAGTCGTATACTGAAGGACTGAATGTTAAATAAAGACTGTTATTAAAATGGTCTCTTTGCTTTCGGTCATCGCTGACGCTAAATAACGTCGTAGCAAACGTGTAACACGTTGTACAACATTCAAGCACTTGGAATGATCAGAGATGATTCATTAACATTAACCATTCATTCAACATAACCAAAAAATGTATTTTTAAATAACAAGAGATACATTTTATCCATTAAGAGATATTCCGTGTTTAACCTTTGAAATAAACAATATATTTTACAAACGAAACAGCGCGGATGGCAACTGACATTGCATTTAATTGTGAAAAATTGCTTTAAAGGTATGTGTGTCGCATGAAATTATAACAGCGAATCAGAAGATTTACGTTGAAAATAGCCATACTATCGTTGAACATGTTTTAATTAAAACAAAATTCACTTCCATTTGCGAGAAAATGCTTTACAAATTAATAACTATCTCTTGCAACGAACACTAAAACTAATAACAGTAAGCTCCTTAATATAGATCAAACAAAAATAAGTTTAGAAAACATTTAAAAGACTGTTAAATCTTGACTAAAATGAGTAGTTAGTAGTTAAAACGTAACATTGAATTGACACTGACACGTAAGACAATCGATAGTAATATTATTAATTTAAAGTATGTTTGTTTGTCCTCCTTTCACGGTACAAAGGAGCTGATGCTCCATGGTATGAGTTTTTGTATCTGTGGTTGGGAGATTGAAGGGTAGCAAGGACATTTTTATTTTTTATACATTTTCATCTCATTCTTATGGTAAGATCTGTTATATTGCGTATTTGAAACCCTTCTGTAGATGCCATATTATTACTGAGTGACATAGGTTATATTATTACCTAAGTCTTAAACTGCAAAGATAGAACAGGTCTTATCAAATATCTATATGCTAATGGGGTTAAAAAGTTATCTAACAATTCCAAAGACAGATTTTATAATACCCCTTTATATCACTTAATTATTTACTAGGTATTCGAATCAGCATGTATAACACGAAGTAGGTACACTGACCTTCACTTGCGCTTATTTAGATGCAGAGAAATTCTAATTTTCTGAAAGGAAAAGTTTTTTTTTTCATTTTTTCTAATAGAATACTCCTTATCTTTTTTGTTCTGATGACGTAACGAAGTAACAAACAAAATCAGGTTCGCATGTATAAGTATGGATTTTAAAAGCTACCAATATATGTTGTTTTCAGGTTTGAAGTCTCTCAATCTCCGAATCCCATCCCAGCAGTTATGGGCTATGAAGTATAAAGTCTTGTCTTCGTATCGCGGGACATATTATTATCTTCGAAAGATACTCAACCGATTCCCCAAAGAGAATTCGGATTATGTGAGATTTTTACACACTAGGAACCTTCGGCTGCCAATGGGCGCGTTGGCGTCTTGATTACATATTTGTCAAAATATCTTAAGCACTTCAGGGTCATATGGGATCAGGCGAAGGCATGTATAGAAATATCTACTAAATCTGTGTTTACTTTCATGTACAAAATCGTAGTTAGTCATAAAAGTATTAGTAAAATTGATTGCGTAACTGTATTAAACAATTTATATTATACGTCTAATAGCAATTTTCGCTTCGCTTCGGGAAATCTGAACCCACAATAGAAAAATGTTCCAACCGAATAATTTAAATTGACACATCTTTTTACCCTAAAGTTACTTCAATACATTACTGAAAACCACATCCGAATATGTCAAGCCTCCTATAATTAATGGGAACTAACGCACAGTAAAAGAAAAAAAAATTGAAAGTCATGTTTATGAGAATTATAACATTGATAAAATACGTGTTGTAATAAATGTTCCCAAATATCATCCATGTCCAATATCTATGTATTATGTAGATTATTATGGAATCAGATAATTCCAGAACATTTGTTTATTTGATCTCTGTCATATCAAGATACAAGAGCGGCTTATCCACGATACAATAATAATGTGTAATGGGTCATTTATTTATTACTGACTATAATTCTGTTTATCCTCGCTAGTGAATAGCGAGCTGACCAATATAATAAATAACTTTTTATCTCAATATAAGCTATGAAAATTATAGTATCGCAATGTGGCAACGCAAACGACTTGTGTCTGGAGCGTGTTGTATAATTGGATTGTGAGAGAAACTCTTTGATGGGCAATAAAGTGACACTACGGAGATATGTTATTCGGAAATTTCTTATCACTATTGGAACTTTTTTTTCATTGTCAGTTGTGCATTAATGCAGTATCTTTAATTTGAAGTTTAAAGTCCATTCAAACTAACTTTGATGTTAAGGCGGGTTCTACGTTAAAACCTATGGAGTATTATTGTGGTGCAGATAATAAATAATGCGCTAATAAATTAATAAAGTAACTAAAAACTTCGCAGGTTGTCTTCACCGCCCATTATATTACATTGCGGGATCACTAGATATTTTAAAATGAATAAATTCACCCCCCTATACACAAACTATACTATAGAATCTTACAGTGAAATAGTAAGAAAGGATCGATTGTTCGTTTTTTGAACAATGCCAAAGACAAAGTAGGAATATATTCTTCCTGTTTCACTGTGACACGATAGTATTGTTTATAAATACGAATCTATAAGGTGTGAGACATTCCACGGCGCACTAGACATCAGACGATGACGTCACGCCACGACACCAGACCGGAATCACATTATCGAAATTTTCCTTAACGCTTAGCTACATACAACTTCCGAAAATCAGTTGGAGTGCGACCGCTCCTGAAGCATATCGTCTCGTCTGGCGGAGTTCTCGCTTTGCTAAGCTAGCAATTAAAAATAAATAAAGAATAACTTATTTATTTAAATAAATAAAAGAATCTTATATATGTATATGCGTAAAGGGAAAACCTATGTACCCTTTTGAGTATGAGGTTTTATGTCGTTAAGGTTTACATGGAGAAACAGTGTAGAGAGCTAATTGTATTATTTAATATGTGATTTAAACACACTTAATGAAGAAAATAGAATATTAAAATAAAAACCTTGTAAATTTACCCTTTGATTTATGACTTACAGACAAATTTCGACTGCAGATCACGCCTCTTCTATATATGCATTGTCTGAATGTGATGAAGATTTTTTACATACTTACCACTCGATGATAGATGGTGATAAGGTATTGAATGGTAATCGCACTAACTAAAATAACACTTATTAGGTTTATCACAAAATATCCGTAAAATAATTACAAACGTTTCTTGGTTTTTATAAGAATACTAAATGTGAACAAGAATACTAACATTAAACTCGCGTGTACAATTAAAATGTTGTCGTTTCCTTTCTATAATTGGTTGCTAGGCAACGTTTTGTTGTTAAACTTTCTTTAATATGGCTAATTTTAAACATCGTTATGGATCTTTCTATAGATTTTTTTTTCACGGTGAAAATGGTACTCTTCACCCTCAAATTATATTCACATCAAAAATCATACCATAAGGACTCTTTGTTATTCCGTGAAGGACGGATAAACACACAAAGAAACACACTAACACTTTTATAAATAAATAAACGCTAACACACTCTTACCCCCGCAGTAGGATCCCCTGTATCGCGGGTGGCATAGACGACAATAACACGTCACTAACACCCATGACCCAAGAACAAATATTTATCTGTCACATAAATATCTGCCCCGGCCGGGAATCAAACCCGGGAACCCTCGCTTCGCTGGCTGGTTCACTACAACTAGGCTAAGGGCCGTCAGAGAAAGTAACGTTTCGAAGAAACTTATTTGCCTGTTCACAAAAATAGTCTCTTCGTCTGAGTCTTTCCAAGCACGCGACCTCTATCCCCGTGAATCTATAAACACCGACACCAACGGTCTATTCGAAGGAAAATAGTTGCAATTGTGATCGATATTAGTTAACAAGTTAAAACGTTGTTTAAACTTCAGATTGGCCACTAGCTTGGAGAAGTTAAGCTTATTCAATCGGAAGAGACAAAACAGACTAGAACTAGAATACGCTTCAAACTTCCACAGCGAAGCAATGTCTGGCATTGCCCGGTAAATGGCTTTTAAGTTATTGGATAAACACTTTATTAAGCTATAAGACCGACTTATCTTAGGTCAATATAAAATCTTTAAAACCACAAACTATTTCATTTTAATAACAAAAGGAAAAACAATAGAAAGAAAAGCTTAAAATCTTATTCATAGATTCACATATAGTGTCCATTTTTTTTTCATATCTTATGTATAATGCTATCCTTATTTTTTCATTGCAGTATATGTATAGATTATACACATAATAGTTCCTCTATTAGTTGCATAACTTATGTTTTGATTTAAATAAGCTAAGTACTTTCTAGATAGCAGTCAAAGGCTTGCTTAAAATAGTCACACACTACGTACGACTATTTCGTTAGTATTCTAAGCATTCAAAGTTCATTGTTTTTTAAATTTAAATGAGTAATAATTATTCACCATAAATTATTGTAGACATCGTCAGGCTCATATAGAATAGAAATCGTCGCCTGAACGTCGTACAGGACACACGACACGACACATGAATACGTAGTGTAAAGTGTCTGTGACATACGAATGCAAGAAATTTATAGCATTTAAATTCTTTTAGTTTCGTTCATAAAAAGCTGTTCATATAACGTCAAACAATTGAAAACATACCTTCTCCGTTTACATTGTTAGCCAGGTAGCCAAATGTTTGCTGTTTTTTGTTAGTCGACTAACAAATGTTATGTCTGTACGATAAAATGTTTTATCAAACTCAGGACCAGTGACACTAAGCTATAAAAAACTAATTTTATTTGGCCGAGGTTTATAGGTGCAACAATTTTACTTGGCTGCGAGCCACGCCAGTTAACTACGAGTTGGTTACGCGTAAAAAATGTATTTTATTTACGAAGATTCAAATAAAATTTAACTCTGCGTCAAATTATTGTATTCACTCTTTAGGGTCTGAATAAATAACATTTTGAGACTTTTTACTATATGATTGTTAAAAGCGTATGGCGCTCGCGTTACAAAATATCGTATGCGCATGATGAGTACTGTTTTCTTCCTAATTTAGGGTTTTTTTTAATATTTTTAAACACTTATTTCGTCGCTACGAACATAAAAGCCGAGGGAACTCAAACTTTAAGCGTATGTAGCTATGCATTTATCAAGACGGGCAAATATATTAGCATATTGTTAATTTTTGCCGTTTGTTTTTTTGCATGTCTAAGCTTTGGAAAAAAATATAAGACGCATGATACAAACGTTGCTCACTTACTTTATCAGACATTTCGCAGACTTTACAAACCTTTACTACGTTTCATCTCTTGGAACAGACGTCACACTGTCAAGCATCTAAAGCGTAAATTAATGCGCTTTGGGCTCAGCCGTTAGCACTAAAGATGACGTTCACATAGCAGGAACATGACATAAAAACGTAACATATTTACGTCACCGTTTTACTCCGTCATTACAAAAGTTTTAGTTCAAAATGATAAAGCAGTCTATACATACATTTTGTTAATAAAAAATAGTAAAACAAAAATGCTTTCCAGTTCTACCAAATATTAATCTACATATCATAACTGCACTCTCTGTTACTTCCAAAATAAGCAGAAACAAGAGTGCTTCGACTTGTGAGGTTAATATAATAAACATTAATCCCGTGATTTATATTCAACTATTCCACCACCTGGCTGCTTTAAATAAGGATCGCTGTTCAAACTTACGTTACGAGACATTTGCGTTGTCTGTTACTATTGTATTATTTAATTAACAAGTTTTGTAGATTAATAAATACTAGAGTCTTCGTTCGAAATTCAACCGTAATTCATATTGCCAATGAATTACTTCACATTGAAAGTTCGTATATTCTCTTAAAAATGTATTTGTTACACTTGATATATAAAAAATTCAGTCTTGTCTCCTCTTTAATTAAGCACGTTCCCAAAAGCGTAATAAATTCAAAAGATTTGACGTTCATTATATTTTTTATATGTACGTGAAACAAAAAAAAATCAACAGATGAATTATAGTTTCATAAAAACAGCAATCATTCTCGTATTCGCTTTTCCCAGAATAAAGTCAACATTCATTATTTTCTGCATTGTTCTTAAGAACTGTTTTAAACAGTAGTGCCGATTTTACTGATAAATAGTTTTTCTATAAAGAACAATGGAATAGTGTCTTCGAAAATATGTTTTGGAGAACTTGAGCATAATTGTTGCTATAAAATCTCCTGAATCAATGATCGATACATGTTTTATTTCTATTTACAAGTATATTTTTTTCTGATCTTAGAAAATATTCACGTAAATGAATTTATAAGTTAAATTATTATGACGTTTGGTGCAAAAGAAAGAAGTTGGTCACACTAACTGCAGTTGTTCGAGACAAAACACTTTTCACGTTCGTGTGCAGCATATTTGAACGATATTTTAATACGTATTGTAATGAAAAACTGAAATAAAAAAGCGGAAAATAACAAATGTCACGCTAGGTAGGCAAATTCTTAAATAATTTGACGTAATGTGTCAATATAACTGTACTAAATGAGTTACTTTTATTGATCTATTTCATATTAAAATTGTAATGCCTTAAAAAACAATAAATAAGTTTCTTGCGCTGATTAATTTCATAATACCCTACTTTAATTTATATTCCGGGACTTAATTATAATATAAATACCTTAAAGCTTTTGATTTTTATATTCACTTAATATATGGCATTTTTCCAAACGTTATTTACATTTAAATATATTATAGAAGAATATCCAGTTACTTTTAATTTTTACAATTAATTAAAAATAAGTATGAGTTACTCTGCAATTATTAGTAATTATAACTAATAATTTTATTAAAAGCACTAAAAAAAGCAAGAACCATTTAATCATTAGATCGCTAGTCGTCTCATTACCCAGCTATTAACGTTAAAAAAACATTCAAATTTAATCTGGTTAAAGCCTGCTGAATTTATATTCAACCTAAAGGGTCATACTAAAACGTTTATCGAATTACTTGTATATTTTTGATATCTAAGTTATGAAAACGAAGGTTCCTTAAGGAGTGTCGTAAATTCTTGGAATACTCGACTTGATACGCGCGAAGCGTTAATAAATTGAATTTCGCTCCCTAATAGCTGGCATAGCGTCGAATAAGTTACAAATATAAACTTATGCGGAAAGTAAATTGTACGATTGATATAAAATTTGATGAGTCTTACACAGAGGATTATTATGCCTCCATAAGAATGATGCATGACACCTACTTAGTACTACCCATATTCATCATCATCATCACAACCCATAACAGTCCAACTATTGTGCTTCAGTCTCCTCACACAGTGTGATGGTAGTGGTACGTGCGGTCCACCATACTGGCCAATGCAGATTGGTGGACTTCACACATAATCGAGAATATTTTGGAGAACTCCCAATTGTGCTGGTTTACTCACGATGTATTCCTTTACCAAAGCAAGTGATAATTAACTTAATACACACATAACTTTTTGAACATAAGAGGTGGGTACACGATTCGAACTCACGACCCCACTTTCGGGAGACCAACGTTCGAACCTCTTTTCATACATTCATCAATAGTATAGATACAAATAAATTCAGTACTACTATAATGGAAGAATACCGATTTTTTTTCTTGATAACAGTAAGCTTGTCATTAGGTACAATAACAAAAATGAGAAAATTGTTTGACACATTAAGAGGGATGACTTTAACTATACTAATATAATAACTATAGTAGGAAATAATTATTAGTAGGGTTGGCAACAATAATCATAAGCTGTACTTGCAAACGGAGCGTCATCTATTTGTTCTGGAGACGACAGAAATATATGAAATGGAAACAAGGCGACGTGTTATTAGGGGCAAAATATTCTATTTTAGGACTTTAAGGTAAAACTATGAATAACGTCACTCATTAATAACAGTATTCTACATGCAGATTCACGTACATTACTCCTTTATTATGAATCTTCCAGATAGGATTGAGATGTTTGTTCCGGTAATAAGTAGTGTATGTCGCTCTCTGCCTCTCAATTATCTCCACACAAAAATCATACCATAAGAACGCTTCGTTACTCCGTGAAAGAAGGAGAGACGAATAAACACATTTTCGTATTTATAATAAAATTAGATGTTGCTCGTAGCTTCACACGCGTGTGTGAAAAGAACAGCAATAAAAAGGTTGTCAATTCCTTTCTATCATTGTTTGCCAGGCAACGCTTTTTTGTTCAACATTTCCTTTAATTTAGCTGAATATACATCTTAATGGATCTTCTTGGCGGTCGAAAGTATCCTATGGAACTCGTCATCTTCTCAACTACCTCCAAACCAAAAATACTATAGCGATGCTCTGTTGCTGTGAAAGAAGTACAAACAAACAAACACACTTTCCCATTTATAATATTAGAATGGATAGCTTCATTTTAATTATCGTTGTAGTAATTTACAGCAGTAGTAAGTACTACTGCTACTAGTAGAACAGTATTAGTTAGAGTAATTTCTTTAACAGTAAAGTTAGAAGGTGAAGTGGTCATCTCTCAGGAGACGACACAGTCTTCACTCAATTCGGTTCTAATTTCCGCCTCCCAATGTTTGCTATTGAGAAAACTCAATTTTTCCCAAATAGAGTTACCTAGAAAATTCGCTCGATCCAATCCATACCACCTAACACCATGTCATCATGAAAAAAGTGGGTCAAGTTCACCAAAACTGATTTCAATGTTAATTAATTGTTAAATACTAGTAACAATCTAACTTCACTTCACAAAATGTTGCCTTAGTTCACACACTCCAAAACTTTGGATTTGTAAACTTATACAATTGTGAAATCTATATCCAACTAAGGTAAGTCCTTTCTCGGATTAGCGGGAAGCAACACGTTAGCAATTCTAAAAATATTCATCAAGACAGTATAATACGAAAACAGACATACAATTGACAGACATAGGTATCACTGAACAGCAATCTCTTCCAGACAGCCATTTACTTGGAATAAAAAAATCATTTTAATCAAAGGAAACAGTGCAGTGTAATATATGTAATTAAAGTATAAAAACATTTTATAATAATCCATAAACTATCTTTTATCATTAAAGTCTGTGGAATTAACTTGAATTGGGAGTCGTTTGAACTTCCAAACTTAAATTTACCTCTAACTCCATCAAATCGCACTATAGATACTCGTAATTCAAACCATTTTATTTAAACCCATTAATGGGTTAAAAGAAATCAAAAAAGATACAGGTGAGTAGAAGTACTCAGTTGGAATACCTCGTAAACGGTAAGAGCTATTTCACATCAATGACCGTTTACTATAAACATAAACAGAGGCTGTTACCTACGTCATACCAGCCGGTAAAAGCTTCTCACGGTAAGCCCGTTGATTCTTATGCAGCTTTTAAAGCGTGATGTATTATTTAGCTTTCCGCTTACGTTCGTTTCACAAGCGACACACTACGGGTGACATTTTGTACCTCATACTTAATACATATCAGATCAACCACCCTAGATAAAATATTCACGCTGACTCCGTTAATATATGGCAAGTGAATTAAGTTGTTATTTTTGGCACCAAATGTTATTGTCATATATATTTTGAGCGGGAACTTGAATAGAAAAGTTTATTAACTAAGCCCTTTGAATAGTAAGGATTATATTGAACACTGATGGTTATGACACCTTGCTAGTTTATGATAAGCTGGTTGAGATTTTTTTATGTCGAATATTTAATCTGGCACAGTGTTGGATTTGTGAAAAATTCACGAAATAAAAATAAAAACATTCGCTAGTAGAAAGTCCTTGCAAATTATATAATCGATCAATTTAAAACTTATGACTTCAAAAATGTTTTATAATAAAATCTTACACTGCACATTACCAAAGACATACTTAGCCAGTTTTTAACACCTTTATTGTAATAATAATACTTGTATTAACATTTGACCAAAAATGTGGGTTTTAATTCTTTTCATCATCTTCCTCTTCTCTCTTCTAATGCGTAACATTTGTAATCTGTAAATTTTCAGACAATCCCACACAAGCATTTCCTATACGGTGTAGGTTATGAACGAACAAACTCTCACAAAATTCACAAACAGCCACGGCCTGAAGACTTTATTTTAGTCTATTAAAAAAACCATCCCACAATAATGTAATTCTAAATGTCGGGTAACATGGGCGAAAACAGCAGCACAAACATGAAATATAATTTCTCTACCACATCTGCATTTTTTTAGTGTCAACGGCAATGCTCAAATGCGCCTTAAATAACTCAACAAAATTGACGCCTTAAATACTGGACTACTTTAATGAAGTTCTTAAATTTACGCTTTAAATACTCGGCTATATTTATGAAGTTTTATACAAATTTTACTTCCCGTTCTTTTGTGTATCGATTGAGGTGTTGATTAACGTGCTAAATTATTTGACATAACTACGAAGTTTCATTCTTAACACCTTACTTAACGTAACCACAGATGTAACAGAGACATTCATTATAACCACGTTGGGGGGTCGTAAGTTTAACAATTTATGGTTCTAATGAACAGTTTTGGTGACATCACAGTGACGTCACATCCACAAAACAACTAGCAGCAGACACTATTACACATTATAGCAAAGACATTAAAGCGAACTCGCACACGGGATACTTCTCACATGTAAGAACTGCTTGACATTGCCGGTGCGATATCGTATCGCTGTCGGACATATGAATGGACACTAGTATTACCTTATACGACTTATGCTTCTCTAAGGAATACCAACGAAGTGCAGTACTACTACTACTATAATATATATCTAATACTACTACTATAATACTAAAAATAGTACCTTTAGAAAGGTTTTCATCAAAATAACCTAAAATTCAAAAACTATATCTTTATTTTGGAAGCCTTTGTTCTGTGCTATTTTAATAATAAAATATTATGAATATATCTGATCCCTTACTTTTTCACACCAGGTATTCCCAACTGATAATAATTGTAAAAAACTATAACAAATTATTATTGACATAATTAAATAGAAGGTTTCAATAACCTTATAAAGTGTTTGTTATTCCTTCAATATTCCTATATCTATATATTATATATACTTCTTCCTAATATCCCATTTCGACAAACAGAAAAAATTCTAAAGACCATTATAATCAATGGCGTTTATAATATAATACTAGTATGCTGTACTTTTATCGTATTGTATTTAATTGTACTTTGTAGCGCGTCCCCTCACTAGCAACAAGGGACATCCCTCGCGGTGTCACTTGCGGCGGACACTCCGCCTTCCCGC
>DWPA01004750.1:0-12512 GCA_018251375.1 Calpodes ethlius | reverse complement strand
TCAGTGTCTGAAATGTGTGATGAAAGTGGCCAATGTACCTGCAGACCTGGTGTCGGTGGACCAAAATGTGATCGTTGCGAGCCTGGATACTGGGGACTACCACGAATTGGGACAGGTCATACTGGATGCATACGTAAGCGACTTTTATCTGAACATATCCAATATATGTACAGTAAATATACGTACTGAATGTATTGTGTATCACAATAAATCCGTGCCAAAGTGATTAAATTGTACATAAGTCATTATTACTGTCATTATAACTGACGGAGTCTATGATCATATTTCTTAAAATTGTATATTTTCAAATTTTATGATATTATAAATAAAAATTATACTTAAAAAATGATTTATCAATATTTTTTGTCTCAGCATGTGGATGTTCGGCTTTTGGGTCGGTTCGAGAAGATTGCGAACAGATGACTGGTCGTTGTGTCTGCAAGCCTGGTATCCAAGGTCAAAAATGCACGGTATGCTCCAACCATGAACATACGCTTGGGCCTAATGGATGTTTTGATCGTAAGTATAAAGTTTAACTCCCAAATGATAATTTGTAGAAGTAACTGTAGAAGTATTATAAGCTGTTTATTGAACAGTCAAAAATACAATGATTGCTATTTACATTCGAATACTTACAATCTGTCTTAGATGTTCAATGTATAAAAAAAAATCCATTATGCTATTTAGATTCCATAAAATTTAACGTGAAATGAAATAATTTTAATGAAGCTCAATAAAAATTACTAACTTTATTGTGTCCTTGAATGACAATATTATTTTATTTCAGCGGAATCAACACAACTGCCTGCAACGAACTGCGAGCGGATGACGTGTTACTTCGGAGCATACTGTGTAGTACGCAGTGGGCTTGCGACTTGTGAATGCGCTGCAACTGAGTGTTCTCCCACCGAAGCACCATCCGTCTGCGGCAGTGACGGCAGGACCTATATTTCCACGTGTCATCTTAGAACACATGCCTGCAGGACACAATCCGACATCGTAGTTCAAGCGTTCGGACCCTGTGGAGACGAGGTTCCACACGTCCGCCGAGGTAGTCGTTCAACCGACAATCGCTCGACCCCCTCACGTAAAGTCCCGGAGAAGCTACAACCAGATGTTAAAGTAAACCATTCAGTAGAAGTGCTCGAACACGACAAGTATCAGAGTTTAAACTCTTTGCACTTAACCGATGCTTCAGTAGACACCAGTGATAGCGGTAAACCAGACAGCCCTGAACCAGAAATTTCATGTGTTGATATCCTCCCGCCAGTAGGATATCGCTAGTGGCTAAGCTAAAGTAGAATCGCACAACATGTAGTCGTGTATATTATTCGTTTAACAATTGTATTCACTTTTCCTATGCTGATTAATTCACAGAAAATATGCTTACTACCACACCCAGTACAATAGTAGAGACAAACAATGCGAGATCAAGTTGTAGTAAACCAACCAAACCCAAAACTGACGTTCTGTTCGAAGATTCCGAAGAGGATCAATGGGTAACGAATGAGATCGAGGATAATTACCCGGTGTACGAAGATTACTTCGAAGGAGACAAGAACGATTTGTATACGGTCCCACTGTTTGATGGTGAAGCTAGGATTGTTGCTAGAACCAGACTGCCAGCGAAACGTTTTGATATTTGGGCAGAGGTGTCAGCAGTGTGCGGCAATGGAGCTCTAGTAAGCGCTTCTGGAGTAAAAGATTACCTGTGGGTCGGATTTGCGCACGATAGAGCCATACTACGGTGGGATGCAGGCAATGGACCTCTAGAACTACGTACAGGAAAAGTAAGAATTGATGATAAGTCTAAAATCTCGGCCAGGAGGTACAAGAAGGATGCAGTGTTGAAACTGGGATCAGCGACAGCTCGAGGAACAACGCAAGGAAGGATGAGCTCATTGGATGTGGATCCTTACATTTATGTTGGCCAAGCTCCTAAGAATGTTACAAAGTAAGTGAGTTTTTCAATAATTTCTGTTAAATTACTTCATTCTGACGATTCATCCGGAAATTTACTTAAGATTCATTTTTGAAGTTTTAATACGTTTTTATAAAATTACACATAGTGGAAAGTGTGATATTTGAAGTCGGTGTAGGTTAGGTTAGGTTAGGTTCCTTTTTGGTTTTTAATATTACAATTCTGTACACTTAGGACCACTCCTTGCTGAGTGAAAAGCGAATTCAATCTTGGAAATAAACAAAACAACAAGTAATCCTGGTGAAAGCACATACGAGATCAAGTAACCAATAGCTATATTTCGACATAATATCATATGTACGTTATGAATAACATGTCAAATTTAATCTGTTTGTCTGTGGTCCTGAACTTGGAGACATAATGGTTTAGGTTGTCTATAACATTTTCGTGTGCGTATGTCACTTGCGCTAGAGCAAAACTTGAATCTTCGATATGAGTGTATATTTATTTGAGATATTATTATTAATGTACAGGTTATCTGGAACACATTCAATCCCCGGGTTTGTGGGCTGCGTGCACAGGCTACGTGTCAGTGGCCGAGACGTCATCCCTCCCTCGCGGGACATGTCGTTCACTGCACACGGTCTACGGCCATGCACTCCACATAATCTCGCTCAAGTTGTTTGTCCTTAGAAGAAAGAAAACATAATTAAACGAACGTCAAACTTTTTATGTGATTTGTATCATAATATTCATTGTCTTATTTTTAAAACTTTATTTAATGGGATTCACTGTATCATAATGGAGCTGATTCGCAACAGGCCAGTAATTGTATAGGCCACAACATGAAATACTTCAAAAAATTCAATATTATTAGCTGTCCTTACACATTATTAACAGTAAATCGTCACCTGTAATTTCAGTTATATCGTAACCACTTCTGTAGAAATAACAAAATTTATCCATGTATTAACATCTAACATTGACATCTCACATCTAACTTAACATTAGTTTTTGACGTAGACATTTTACCACTATGACAGTTTTCTGTGTATTTCCAATCATATAATGTAGAATAAAAGGGGACTTTCCCTATTTTTGTTACAGACAAACTACTTAACCTTGATATGAGAAAGATTTTCCATTTCCGATACAGTTTACCCTTATTGTAAATGTTTTCAAATAATTAAATTAGATCTTATTCTACAATTTACTCTTATAAAGGGTTTGTTTTTGAACATACGTAATAGATAAGTGGTTTTCTTCTATAGGTAGGTATATAATATAAGTAAACATTTCAAAGCTTTATATAAACAATTTGGAATTGATTTACTAAATAAATAGAGTTTATAACATATAATCAAGAAAAATAATGAACTGATTAATATTCAATTTAATATCTAAAATATAAATAAGATCATTTAATACATTGGTTAAATATGTGATGTTAAAGTTATTCCAAATTTGTAGTAGTTCTTTCAAGTCGTAGTAAATTACTAAATCGAGTCTTGTTCAGTTATGAATGTGCTATGAACAGCACTTTGTAATTTTTAAAATCTTGTATCTTTTTAATCGTTAATAAATTTGTCATTGTTATTTTATCTTCATAATGAATAAATGATTAATTGGACGTTTCTTTTTATTGACATGAAAGGAGCATTACCTTGTTGCGGCAAAGATAAAGTTATACGGGTATCTCAAGTTTTCTTCTTGCCCCTATTATTCGCTTATCAACTTTTCGTCCCCTCTGCCTTTATAATCCTTCTTATCGCTGTCGACTTCATAAAAGCCGAGTACTTTAAATTTGAAGCTATTATTCTGTAAAATGAACAACTGAAAGACAAGTCGTCAAAACTTTTTCTAAGTATCTTCTTATCAATAACGAACGTACATTTTGCGAACATTTCAATACTCAGAAACATAATATGGGCGGCTAATTAATTAAGTTACTGAACACGGTATTGAATTGAAAGTTATGAATGAAATAATTAAGGATATCTTTGGATGTGTGTTGAATAGTCTTAATTTATTCGGATATATTACGGAACTTTAATGGTTTTAGACACGTTACAACGATACTTATGGACAACTGCTTGTAAAGGTACATGAGGTACATAAAGCTATTGATATTTAATACAATGATAGATTAATGTTGTCACTTCACTGTCATTAAATATATTTATGACTCGTTGCAATTGTGAACGAACGTTAGTCGGCACACAACACAAAATAAAATAAAACCAGAAAACTATTTATTATATGTTTTCCATTACGTTATATTTCATGTCTAATATGGACGTAGACTTTTATATTAAAAGGTATACTTAAAATATAAGATAAATACGTGAAGAGCAAATACCTTTAGTTCTCAGTCAGTCTTAAATTACCTTTCTTATGCAACGATTTCGGATTGTAAACCAAGAAAGTTAGTCATTGTCAGTAGCCGGAATCGCTGCCATTTTAAAACGTCGCCAGTGGCTTTGAGCTGTCTTGAGTAAAGGATCTTGATACCGGCGAACTATGCTATTAAAACTTGTAACATCAAAATCATTCTATTAAAGTAGGTCGTTTTCTCCATTGTCTGTTTTAAGTCCTATTGGTCGTTTTTAAGATTTATCTATCTATAATCTACAGATAACTTCGTTTTAAATAATAACAAGTACAAGTAACAGTATAATGTTATGACTTTTTGACAGTTGCTAAGCTACCGACTTCAGGATTACTGTAAAGACAGAATATTGAGAACAGCCATATGTAAGTAATTAGGGATACTAAATGAAATAAAAAGTAGATCATTATTATCCGTGGTCTTACATTTTTTCTTCAATTCAGTTTATCTCAGGAGTACAATAATATTACTATTGTTCTGGTGGTATTAGACTATTAGTATTTATATTCAAATTAACTTTAATTGATACACATGATACCGTTGATCGAAATAAACTTACACAGAAGATTTTATAAAGAGATTAAGAGTTTTTACAGATTCTAAAGGGTTTGTTTAGCGAGTATACGACGATAAGTGTTATTTGTCGCCTATGGACACCAGTAATACTGTATGTATTCTTATAATATCTTAGTGTAACGGCAACCTTATGGCTGTAATTTTGGGAACTTTGAAAAGTATTTTTTAAGACCGAAAAGTTTGTTTGCCTGTAATTACAAAACCCTACCATAGGTTTAAAAGCATTTCCTCCTAGATTCCCCGAGACTGCAAAGAAATTCCCTTTAATACTTAAACGTCTTTGTAAGATTGTACACCCAGCAATTTGCCTTTGTTACTAGCTAGAGTGGCTGTCATCTAGAAGCGTCGCCGGTGCGGTGGCTTTTGATCGGTCTTGAATAGACGCCTTTTAAAACACGAGCAGCTTTGTTATAATGCTATCAACATGGTATTAAACTTACCAGGCATTATTTGTTCACCGAAATATCTTGAGTAATCTTTTCTTTTTCCGTCTTTATTGAGTAAACAGTAATATTAAGGTTATATAATTATAAAAGGCGAAGTCGTGATTTACTGACTTATCGACGCACGGAACCTTTATATAGTTTAGTATAATCGCTATAAATAGTATTTAGGATTTTTTAAAGTTCTTATCGAGATATAAATCGAGAGATAAATATATAAGGAAAGTCTTGACTGTCCAACTGACATATCAAAGCTCGAGCCAAACCCTTAGATAGCAAGATAGAACGTTAAATTCTACAGACCGATTCCCTTTCTAATGTAGGCCTGATTCAAAATCTCATAGAATAATGAATAAGATGATTTATTTTTTACTTATAAGTTGTCTTATTTCCTTGAAAAAAGTGTATCAATTCCATAATCTGCATAAACGTGGCCTCAAGGTGTTGCTAGTATTAAAATATGCTAACAATATAAAGAGACAAGGTGGAGGTTTTCATATTTAAAATATTTATCCTTTTTTTTTATTAAGATTCTGTAGTCAAACCGAAACCCTTATAGTTTTGTCATCTCTGTCTGTCCATACGCATATAGCGCAGATACTATTTCTGCTAGAAAGCAGTCATTTAACATCAGAATAAATATTTGTCACACCACATAGTGGTAGAATACGATGGAGAATTTTTAAGCGTTACTTCTATATACGTAAAGTGGGGATATGTATCATCGATAGATCTTTCAAAAACAATGTGGTTTTGCGAAGACCATTTTTCGATTTAAGAATACGCTCCTTGAAGATCAAGCTTTAAAGCGCTCATTTTGGTTGGTATACCTCCCTCTCTGCCAGTTACATAGTTAGTGTTGGACATGGAAAAAAATCACTTAAGGTTTGCAAGTTATTGAGTAATAGTTGATCAACTCACAACTTAGGAACCCTACATTTGCCCGACACGCACTTGGTCGGATTTATAACTGTAAGGATAGTCAAATTGTAGCTGATTTTTATTTAGAACTATTAAGAAACAATCTCACCATGGATCGTTTTTTGTAAATATAGCGGTTGTTAACTAATTATTGTCGCATAACGTATAAGTAATAATACTGAAAAGTTTCATCAAAATTCGTTCAATATGAATAATGTTTACGTGAAAGAGTCCAACATTACACTATGTATTCTGACAAATTACATCAAAACGCTACGATATCGGCAAATGTGTTTCATTATGAAGATTATAACATGTTTTCTAAAAATAGTGAATTAGATATAACTAAACCATTTTGAAAATTAAAAAATGTCGTTGATTTATTCTTATGCAACACATATTAATTAAGAATAGTATGATAATCTATACATTTAAATACATTTGGCGGGCCATGCATATAAATATACATACGGTAAATACATCAAAGTATCAATTTTCCTGTCTGTCTGTATGTTCTGACTAATCTCTGAAATGTTTGGACCGATTTGGACGAGACTTTTATTGGTAGGTAGCTGATATAATAAGGAGTAAATAAGGCCACTTAATCAAAATCAAGTTAAACACTTTTTGTTAAATTCAATTAAACTTGTCATAAAGAATTTTAAATTTTTGTTAGGTACAACATTATGTACGTTGTGGTACCCTATAATTATGGATACGTTAAATTTTAACTTTAATTGTCAATAAGTAATTATATGTACATATTAATATTGTCTGTGTTGAGTATGACATAAATAAATAAATAAAATAAAAAAAATATATGATTTGATACTTTTGTAGATAAAACTTGTTTAAAAAGTTTCAAAATTCAATTATTTTCAGTCAGATAAGTACACATAAAAATGATTCATATATCCATTATTTGGTCCCGTGTATTTTCCCGTAACTGTATTACGCAATATTAAACTAACTTAGGTAATACCAAACTTGTGACATGTACGCGTATTGCCTTAAGTTCGGCTCTAAATGAAATTCCCGTGACAGTTGACTTTGTTGGGAACACGAGAGAAAGCACGAAGTGTAAGAACTTTCTGACTTCATGTTTAGTGACTTAATGGTTAACTTGTGTTGTGTTTTAGTCTTTATATCATTTATAAACCGGTGTCGTCTTGAACATGTTATATTTCATAAATGGTTATGAATAGACATAGTTATAACAAACACACTTTTGAAAATGTTTGTGTGATAAATAAAGATAAATAAATATGTTCTTTATTTATTTCCAGTTCTCTTCCTTCTAGAAGTAGCTACTCATCGATATGTGGGTCACTATAGCACCATTGAAGGACGTTTACATGAAATAAAGAATAAACTCTTATCATTCTCATATCGCATTGCCAAGAATAAAATTTCTTGGTTTGACACCTTCGGTTTATTGTGATTTATTATGTGTATATTTTATAATAATTTCTTAAGTCGACACAGGAGTGTGAATGCTCATTTAGATCTTCAAAATTTGGTTGACCGCAATAAAATCCAAAGCAACTCCATAAATTTTAGTGTAATTTTGCATAGTCTCTTGTTTTGTTAAATTTAAAAGATATGACTGTTTTGATTTTACGGACTCAAAGTGATGTACTCAAGCCGTGCTCTTGCCAGGATATCCTTACGAATCAGGAAAATTGCAACAGATAATGAAATGCCATAGTAAATGCTATTATGCGTGGGAAGCATTTACTAAAGATCTATAATAATTAAAGGTCTAGACCATCTGAAGTTGAAATTTAGTGGATCAACCATTAGAGATATCAAAATGCTACTTAAAAACATGTGCCAACTAAGATAGTTAAAGTATAAAAATGCTCATTTCAAATCTAAGTTACTTAGCTTCAAGATTTCGCCGTTTCTGAAAGGCTCTGTTGTTATTCCCGAGTTCCAAGTGAAAATAGTTTTAATAAAAACAGTATAAGAGCTCTTGAACGTGGGAGAGTAATAAAAACGCGCAACAGGCTATATAGTTACGATCTTTCATGGCACTGCAACGAGCCATCTCATAGATTTCATTCTTGCCCAGGAATCAGTACAAAAGCCGCGGCAATTATTTACAACATTTCAACCGCGGAATTACAGTCACTGTTCTGGCTTTTATGTTTATTGGCGCGTTATTGTTCGAGGGGAAAGAATTGTTTAAACGTTGTTGTATATCACGGTTGTGGTTGATGGCGTACGTACCAATATATCCAGTAATTTAAGTAACTTATATAATATAGAACAAATCTTCATGTATGATTTTCACTACGGCCTGTGGTCGTAAGTATTGACATCGCCCGGTTACAAATCCCTCCATAAAATCGTATTTACCGAATGATATCGAGAATTCTTCAGATATTTTTAGAGCGGACAAAACACTTGCAATGAAGCGGTTTAGGTAGATCGCAGTCAGACTTGATCAACTCCTCTTGTCCTGCGACCTTTGTAAACATAAAACTTGAAATAAATAGGAAACAACATGAAGTGGTCTAATTTTACATAAAAATAGGAAAGAATAGGAGATAATAGAAACAAATTATATAATATATCTTTAGGTATATCCAATGTAAGTTTTTAGTATGGAAAATACATAGAATAATATAATATCTTTATAGCAATTTCGTAATAAATTTTTCTCTAATTTTCTATGATGGTTATAATCGACTTTGATCACTGGAAGACCAATCGTTTTATTAATTACACCAAATGTTTTCAGGAATATTTCGAATGTTGATCAATGAAATTATTTAACGGCTGTATTTCTCAAATATCGAAAATTATCAAAAATACTGTTATTAGGTACTATTAGTGAGGCATTTTTGATACATCTACGGAATGCGAAATGGTTATAGTAAACTCAAGATATTATTTGCAATTCAATTATGAAGTATGGCTTACGAAGGAACTTAATATAAGACTATATGTAAGTACATACGGTTTTATAATATTACTTTGGAAGTTTCCTGAGTAGAGCGGATGTGGCTGAGTGTTGAGTAAATTTGCCTTTAGCCAACAAGCTTTCATACGCTTTTACTCGAAATGTTTTTACGTATGATGCAGCATTTATTATCGGAGCTCTTAGCTCTGGAAGGTCTGTGGAAAGTGTGATAGCTTATAGAACGCCGGTCTCAGTTAGTCACTGGATAAGTTTTAGTTTTTGTATTGATAGTAGCGAACACATTTTAACTATTGTTTATTGTCTACAAGAAAGACGCCTTCGCGTCGTTTTGAAATAACGCCTACTTTACGCCTAAATGTAAGATATATTCACAAGTAACTCCTACGCTCAAAACACTTGCTATTAATTTTTTGTCAGGCTTTTAATAAATCCCATGTTTGTCTATTTTTTTTAAGATAGGATTTTAGCTCTTTCAATTGGAAAAATATTGTAATAGATGAATAATAGCAGCTCAAATTTTGCTTAGTTATTTTTCTAACCAAATGCCCATACGAAATTTTCTCGTTTCTTAGTTCTCTACCCATTTTAGGTCGTGAAGTATAATAAAAGTAACAAATACTCTAGAATCATCTAAATTAGTTTATCCGCGAATATACATATACAACGTATTAGATAAAAGGTATACTTAATAGAGTAAAAAAAAATACACATCGGCTCCGACTCAGAATCATCATTGTTTGACGATAGTCACATACCATCTTGTTTAATAAAAATACTGAAAATAGTACTTGTAGGTTTTATATAACTATACTTCTAGCGTATGATAAGTGCAAATTGGTGGTTGGCTCGAATTAGCTGGTATATATATTCGTATACATATGCTTGCAAGGTTCAAAGTGGAAACAAGTTATACTTTATAATTGGATAACATATTTCATTTCTTAGTAAATAAGTAAGATCTGGCTGTCCTGATATCTATGTTGTTGTCAAATATTACGCAATAAAAATGTTATTCTTTTTTTTAAGTAGATAGCAGATAAATGAATACACAGGCCCCCTGATGGTAAGGCACTTAAGGCAACAATGATGCGTTATTGTGAAGAAAGAAAGAGAAGAAACAACAAAAGAACTTTCTTAACTTTACACTGTTCACAAGACGAACATAGGTACCGTTCAAAAACGGAGTATAATGAAATGTTCATAAATTTTTTCAAAGAATATTCATTAACGTCTGGCTTCCAGTTGCACAATGATATCACAGTAAAGCACGTGATGAGAGCAACGCACCTGATACAACAAATGCGGTAATAGCATCTATGTACACGTATGTACACTCGTAAAATGACAATCCTGTATTATTATCTCGTCAGCACAAGTACCAGGTCCTTCGCGATGCTTGAGCGAGCAAATAAACCCAGTAAACGAGCTGTCAGCAATAATACATGGCTACCATTACTGCATTCGGAATGAACCATTCTACGAAACGCAAATGATCAGGTGTCAAATAGCGACTATTAAATTTGGATAACGTTGCGTTACGTTTATATTCGTACGTAATCCGCTTGCCCTGTAAAATACGGTCTGACTGTAAATATTAAACTCGGCTATAATTTCGCTTGTGTCAGTGTCATAAATATTGTCCGAGATTTTCATATTAATTGCAACACCACTAGACCGCTTTTGAACGACGAATTTTAATTTTAATGACCCCGGGCCTCGCGCGGACATCGACCCATATAAATGCATTTGGGAAATGTTGCTAAAATGTGTCTTCGCTGATGTCAAATTGTTGAATGCAACATTACATATACGTTAGGTTTAAAACACGAGAACATTCAACTCAAACAACTTTTAAATTGCTATGCATTCGAAATGTAAAAACGTATACCTAATCGTATACTATTTTATATATAAAATCGTTTTGATTGTATAATGATAAAAATTAGATACCAAGGAATATAGCTGCTATGTAAAATCGTTAAAATAGAAATGCTGAGTACACTTACCGTTGTTTGCGTTCTTATGTTTGATAAAAGTGCCCAATAAAACTCTCACCGAATTTTCTTTCAACTTTGAACGATTCTTCTAACTTAAAATACGATACCTATATTCTTATTTTCACACCTCAAATTCTTTTAAATCTTAAACAGTTTTGAAGGAATACGAGTTGTCTGTTGAACTGGTAGGTTAGGTTTAGTTTTAATCAGTATTTATTTTAAATACTTATTTTCAATTGCTTCATTATTTCAGTTTTAAATTTTTCAGTCCTGTTGATGAATAGGAACTTTACGATGAAGGTTTGTCATTTTACTTTCAACTGTTGTCCGATGGAGTTTTTTTACCTATAGAGGTATGTAGAATTAATACAGACCCCTGATTTTATATTCGGATTAGACTTGCTTCGATACATTACGTTCAAATAGGAAATAATTAATAATTTTTATTCACTGGTTTCGTATTTTTTTCTTTCAGCATTTTCAACAAATTCTTATAATTACCTTTTGTCTCAATTTCAACCAAAATTATCTTTACGACATGCAGTATACTGTGGCGGTATCTAAATGATATTTGTTTGGGAGCAAAAAAAGTGGCAGAACGTGTTTCAAGAGGCAAGAAACAAATTGATTTTTGATGTCGCCGGTTACTTACGCGATAATAATTTTCCGCCGCCGCTGCCTCATTTGCAGACAAAAACTTATTCTGCCGGTAAACTTTAATACCGCTACAAAAGATTTCTGTATTGAACAGCCATTAGCGTGATAAATTATATTATTAATTTTATTTTCACTTTTGCTTTCTAGTTGTTATACCATATACAGTATTTGATTGTCTTCTCTGCCATTAAAATTGTGTTTATAATTGCTAAATAAATTCATTAAGCGGAAAACTCTATAGAAAGAGACACTTAATATAGATTAGTAATAAATAACAGTTAGTTACGGCTTGGTCGTGAATTTTACTACCATAATTAATTAGATTTGAGCATCAATAGTTGAGAAAACAGACGAAGGTTGCCATTAAAACAGAGTACTTGAACGATTTGTTTATAAGTGTAACATAAAATGCCTTTCCAATTTCACTTTTTGTACAACAACAACACCGGTCTTCCTCCTACCTGCCGCGTTGTCGGCGTCGGCTCCTGGTAGGTGGGTTTTCGGGTCTCAAGGGTCACCTTTTTACCCGGGCTTCATTTCAGGAGAACTAGAGTCTCCCGGTGGAGAGGTGGATCCCGCTGTTGAGCGGGTGTTCCGTATCATTTATTGTAAGGCTAGCCTACGTTGCAGCCAGTCAGACGCCCCAGAGATGGTCTGGGGGCTCCGCTGGCTCTAAGAG
>DWPA01004749.1:0-12512 GCA_018251375.1 Calpodes ethlius | reverse complement strand
GGGGAAGGGGGATTTGCTGCGCCTGGGGGCGGTTCTTCGGGGGCCGGCCGCGCTTCTTCTTGGGCGGCGGCTCGCCGTGGGGGTGGGGGGTGGGGGGCGGGCGCGGCTGGCGGGGCGCGCGGGGCGCGGGCGGCGCGGTCTCGCCGTTCTCCAGCTTGACCTTCTTGGGCCGGCCGCGCTTCTTCTTGAGCGGCACCTCGGTGCCGTCCTCCAGGATGATGGTGTCGCCCGGCTCCGGCTCCATCGTCAGTCTGTAACCGGAGGGAGTGCTTTTGTGCAGCATTTTTAATCTGTCAACGTTTACGCCTTACTACTAGTGATTTGCGATCGCGTGCCACGCCGCATCATTGCACGGCCCATGTGACGACTGCAATTATGTGATGTGATCAATTCGAATAAGGTCGTGCGGCGACATCTGTCACTTGACGCGTAGATAATTTAATGTTATAAGGATTATATACCGCACAGGTGCCTCGTTAGGAAACAAATATCTTTACCAATTGTGACTCTAGTGTGAATTTGTAACATTTTTACTCCACTGATCCAATTGCAATGTCATTCCTATAACTTCGTAGATAAAACAGGCTGGCTCGCGCTGTGCCAGCAGCCAGGCCACCGCGTGGCTTCAAACTTGTAAGGTGTACAATGAGTATGTAGGGGTATTGGTTTAGTATAGTTGTAGGTATAAATAGGTTAACGATTTCCGGGGCACGTCATTGCGCTAGGCTTTGTTGAGTCGCAGGTGAAATGGATGTACCCAAAGGAGCACATAGATATCGCAAACAGCCAGGGCTGGAGGAAACACACGCCTTGTTGGTGCGGCTCGGTGGGCTGTTGCATAAGGATTATACTGTAAATATTTTTATCAAATAATGAACATTATTACTGGTGGCCTGCCGTCCTGTAATGAGTTTCTGGCCAGCTACCACTCTCTTGCTTAAGTTAGCCCCCAAACCAGTCGTTTATTTTTTTCAACTTTCTATAAATCATTGCGTGACCACATTTCTGCCTGACGTTACGTAGATGCAGTCTAAGGCGATGATCGCACTAACTTAGTAATAATAGCTTATTCACACTTTTTGATCATTTCCACGTCATAATCGCGTAGAAATTCGGACACGGGGTTACAATGGGTCAATAGTGCTTTTTCTTACCATCAAGTGACGTATTCGCTTGATTTTTGGCTACTTACAAGCAAATATATATAAAATCACATCCATTTGCCAAACAAACGCCTGCCTTATAACTCGGCAGGCAGAAAATATTTTGAAACTGTCAGAACGCTATATGTCTATGCTATGCATTTGAAAGGAGCCAACGCGCATCCTCTCTCCGTCGTGCGTAGTTACCTGCGTATCTCCATCTCCTCCTGCGGGCGGCGCGAGGTGTTGTCGGGGAAGACGAGCTCGGCCTCGTCCACGTGGCCCACCAGCCCGTTGAGGTAGTCGCGGAACTTCTTGAGCGCCGCGTAGAACGGCACCTTGTCGGCCGCGCGCGGCAGCTGCGCGCACCGCGCCGACGACGACGGCATCACCCACATGTACTGCGGACACACCACCGCACCGTCATCAGCCCGTCCCATTAGACGCGACCTCCGTCATGCTTGTACGGTATGCCCTAGGCGATACTACCACCATACCTAGTTCTACCGTTCACTAATTGTGTAATAAAAATTGTGTTCCGGTCTGAAGGATCTGTCCTCAGAGGTAACAACACATCTTGGACAGAGATGGGTATTAAAGATTACATGAGACATATTAAAACTAACCTACGCTAGCAGTCTAAACGTCCGCAGTCCCCTTATTGACAAATAATAACTGATATTGTTATTGATACCTAACACTAAGAGTAATAATTAACTATAGTCCATTCTAACCTCACGGTGACACTGCCAGCTCGAAATAAGTTGAAAGTTTTTTTTGTTGTATAATCTTTCAACTACCACGAGGGTGGTCGAAGGTTTTTTCAAAATAAAACTTAAGTCGAAAGCTTTGTGTGTCAACATGATAATGTTACGAATTCATTACGGGGTCTCGCCGTAGCCCCGAAATGGCATATCTGGCGGAGATTATTGAGGACTCTGGTTGAACTCACGGTGTTGGTGCCGGCGATAGTGTCGGGCTGCTTGCCGAAGCAGAAGTCCTTCTTGCCGGAGAACACCTCGTAGATGAGCTTCCCGTTGAAGACGGCCACCTTGGGCCGGAACGTCTGCAGCTTCTCCAGCAGGATTGCTGAGCCCTCCTTGATCTCGCGCCGCGTCAGGTCCGCCGAGCCCTTGGTCGCCCGCGCCACCATGTTCGTGAACCCGATGCCGAAGTTCAGCAGCTAGAATTGAGCAACCAGAATCCACTTTAGCACATCGATCACGGAAAACAGTATTTGGATCTTGTTAATAGATAAAGATTGCATGTCGTCACGTATCAGGCCACTTAGAATACCCAATCTCATGCCGGCCTACTCAGGTGTCGTAATTGGCGTCAGAAGCCGGAGGATTCAGTCAATTCATGTCTTCGTGCGGTGTGGCGACAGCCACTTACCATCAGATAGATCGTCAGCTGTTCACATAAAAAATCGATCTAATTAATAGAAATAAGTCCTTAGACCACAGTCGGAGACAAACTGCACGGCCACTCTGATCATGGCGCAGGTCGTCGCGCAGTACGTTATTTCAGTTATAGAGATGCGGCAGGAGCGCGCCGGCAGGTCGGCCGCTCGCCGAGACTACAATGGACTCCCGAGCTAACTCCTTCACTCGAATATTGGACCATTTAGTGTTTTTCTGGAGGGACGGTTCATTCGACGCAACTCAAATATCATGCGATATTATAACAAATACCCAAGTTTTATCATAAGGTTCTGATAATCTCGGCAACTTGTTAAAACATTCTTTATCATTCCTACAGATGAATCGAATCGATGGTTAAAACGGTAACAAATTATACGGCTAAACCGTAGATTAGTCCTGCGGCAGACACGGAGACATTACGTGTAGGTTAGGTCAGTGGGTTAAGGCGGGCGCTAACGAGTTAACGACTACCCACCGGCCAGCACCGGCCAGTGTCCATTACGGCATCACTCTCTCCGCGCGGCCGCAGATAACAATTAATAATCATTACTGGCCGCCACTAGCATGCTTCGCCGTGAGAGTATGCGTCCGCTGCGCCATTACCCTGCCATCCGCGACACCTTATTCGATAATTAATTTACGAAAATAAAAGTTTCATTTGAAAAAAATATTTTACAGTTATGCACTTAATTAAATTAAGCTACTGAACGAACGGACGTTAACGTATTGGAATTTATGTTTCCATTGGCACCCCCGCGTGCGCTGCGGACGACTGTGAGGTGATTAGTGAATAATTGCTGTTAGTTCTGGTTTTGATAAAATCTCGTTAAATGTTGGGCTTTTAACGGAGTTTGAGATGTAAACATGCGATAGAATAAGGTAATGCTCTATGAGATTTCGTTCAGAATTTGTCGGTCGGACGAGCCGGTCGCGGGCGGAGAGCGTGTCGAGATGCTAAATGCACACGATAGCATTACGTCACGTTACGTTTCCGTCCAGTATCGCACTACTCAATTGTCACTTGTTCTGATACTATTAATGGGTATTCCATTATGACTTTTAGGTCAATATACCAAATTGGACTTTCCCGCCATTTAATCAAAGTAATCCTTACATTACAAACATTTTCAATCTCAATAACAGCAGATCTGTGACAGCATGCAGTAATCAGTACCGTGTTTAAAGTAATAAGAACAGATTCAGATTTTAGTGCCATTTTGAAAGTATTTTTAAAAGTCAACGTTTTTCTATTTATAAATCTTTTTAAACGTATTTCACCTATACGTATACATACCTTGTAGTCCTCGTCGGCGCTCATCTGTTCCCGCGTGAGGCCGGACAGGTACAGGCACTTCCAGAAGTGGTTCCCGGGGCCGGCGTAGTGGTGCCCCTTGTACGCCGCGAACAGTCCCGGGTTTATGCCGATCTGTAAACAAAACATCGCGCCACTATTACCGATGCAGCTTTTGCAATACTTTCTATAACAAGTTTTGGTTTCCTTTCGTCAATTTATCAGTCGGTAAATTGTCGTTATCGTGATCATTTCAAAACTCAAAACAATGACTCCGTTCTTCAGGCGTGTATGTTAGTTGATTGTATAAAGTTGTTAGCTATGTTTACTGCTTAGTATGTTGTACACAAGATTATTCTTATTAGACCTTTGTCTATCGGCAGAAATTGTTATTGCGAAGCGTTTCAAATAAAGCTATACTAAAGGCGGCTTGCTGCAGACTGAATTGCGCAACCACACTCAAAGCAGGATCTGACACCTTACTCGCAACATTGTCCTACCAACCATATTTATCAGAGTACCATGATTATAAAACTAATATATTTTGTGCGTGTCTCAGAGCCGACCAAGAGGATTACTAAGCAAAGGCTAATGATATAAGCGAGCCAATACCCGCACGACGAGCTACCGACGTGTTACATGTAAATAATTAGTGAGCATTGCAAATTGGAAGCACTATTCGTACTCCAGTAAGCCGCCGCCGGAGCTCGCGGTGCCCGAAGCCCCAAATTACTCGCCACTCGTACAGATGACATAATTTCGTAACACTCGACGTGTGGAAAGTGGTTAGCGAACGAGAAAAAATATCGCATGCCCACCGAAAGTACCGACCGACCGCCGGCCCACGGCAGCTCCGGGCGGCGCCACTAGCGCGGACCGAGCGTTGCTAGCGGCGGCGGGGGCACTTTCAAACTTATTTTTATGTACATCACGACCGCAGTAGTATCCCAACCCGCTAATTAGCGCGCTAACAATGACACTACGCACATGTGACCGGCTGTTTAACACGCTCATCGATAAACTAATTAACGGACAATACAATTTTGTAAATCTCCTCATTAATGTAGCCAAGCTCGAATTCGATTCGATTATTTGCGAAACAAATTTGCGTTAAACTTAATGTTAAAGTCTGCTCCCGAATATGTAATGTATCCCGCTATTTGTGTGTCGATTCACGCATTATTTAACGCGTTATGAAGCAGATGGGCCGTGACTACTCCTAAAATAATAGCGCTGTTTGAGCCGGTCACACATGTAGCAACTACATAACAACAATTTTAACAATACAACATAATGTACCGGTTATAACTCACATAAAGTAATTTAATACCGACGAGTGCCTGAGACACACACACATACGCGCACACTATCCACACACGCTCGACTTTGTTAGAACACTAGCAATCACCAAGAAGGGTCATGGATGACCATTCTCGGTCTACGGCTACCGGCTACCGGCTAGGCTAGTTGTAGCAGTACGTAATAAGGTATGGAGGTGCGATCATACTCACAATGATGATGTCGAGGTTCTCCGCGAGGTGGTCGGGCAGCGTCCGCCGCGAGACCTCCTCCTCGCTCATCCCGTTGAACCGGTCATGCTTCTTGCGCTCCTTCACCGGCCGCGGCACCAGCGCCCCCTCCAACCCGTCCGCCTTCAGCTCCATCCTGGGGAAACGACCACCATACATTAAGGCACTGATACTGGGACAGGCCGACGTAGACGCCATGGACATAATTATGTATAGATACATGACACAAATATCAGCACCGGCTGTCAGAACGCTCGGAGTCGAACCCGGGAAATGAAAGTTACAAAATTATTATTTCACGTACGTAGCAATTTATTCAATTAACACTAATAATATAATCAAATCAATCAAACGTTCATCGTTATAAAGAAGGCGCAGTTAAGAGCTCCGCCGTGTGTTGACCAGAGTATTAATTTGAGTTACTGTTATCTTAATGTCGTCATGGTTTTTAATGTTTTCTGTAACTTATGTATTGACTTATCATGCAACTAAATAGTATAGTAATAGTTATTACACTATGGTATGTATTGAATCAACTTCAACATTACTTAAACAGTATCAAGACGATAATTCATAGCTAAGCTAGCATCCTTTACCAGGCACTACAATATAATCAAGTTTCTGACTAACTCCATTAAGTATATTGCAGGACAACGCCTGCCGTGTCGGCTAGTATTATTATATAACAAAAAAGAGTTGCGCCGTGCCCTCGCCCCGCGCCCGCCGCCCGCCCCCGCCGCTCGCTATATTAGGGTCAGCGTAATTAATGCCACACTAATTTCCTAATCGCATGGCGGCGTAACTAAGCTATAGATTCTGCATAGTGATGACCGTACGAGTAACGGTTGATGGTCGGCGGTGGTCGGAGCTCAGCGCACACTTCTACAGCTCAATAACGACTCGGTTTCAGTGTTCACGCAAGAAAGCTAGCTTCAATTGAGGTCAAAAAGATTATTTTGTCAAAATTTGTATTAGAAAAAATTATAAGGGTGCGATACTGGTATATAGCGTCATGAGACGCAGAACAAAACATATTTTTTTAGGCAACAGGTATTAGACATAAAATAATTAAACATGCGTACAGCTCGCACGCGGTCGAATTGGTACATTTAAAATTAAATTTATTAAGTTTACATGACAATTGTTCGGATTAAAAGCATAAAAATATTCACATAAACTATAAGCGTAAAGTACTCCGTCTAGAATGCCTTTTCCCAGGACAATGTAACACGTTGCCGTAAGTACACATACTAATACACGCACAAGCACACGTAGACCGCTCGGAGCAGTAACAGGCAGCGTAATATAAATACTGTACTCACTATACGTAGCCTATTCTCTCAGTGACTTGTTAATACAAAGGAGTGCACAATTATATAATTATATATGTACACTTAATCGACTATAGCGGAAGCCAACGAGATATTAATATAAATTATATAAAACATGAAACGTGTTCGTCTTTTTTAGTAGCGTTTTTTCATTTCATCGAGTTTTAAATAACAACGGGCTAAATAAGTTTTCACTTCTATAAACTTTCGCAGGCTCACACGCCCGCACGTATTGTGTGTTACGGATGGCATGAACTCATAAAAACGTCACAGACAACCACGAACCGAAAACACATTTAACCGTGTCATTAAATGTCTGCCCCAGTCGGGAATCGAACCTAACGCCCAAGTTTCGTAAGCCAAGCCAACTGGGCTATTTCATCAGAACATCCAATAAAAATACATGATAATATTTTTGCAACAAACGTAATATGTTAGATCAGTTCTAATCTTGATCGGTTAATTTGATAATTGACATGGAGGCTGGGGCATGTGGTCCATGGTCTAACTAGTGTTTAGTGACAACTGCGGTCCAGGGTAATGTAACCGAAGTCAAATAAAACTGTAGTTCAGTTTATATTAGGTAATATACTAAATTGATAGCCACAGTGGTCCCAAAATTAGGATAGGGAAGAATTTATATCACGTCCGAATCGGGCGACAATATTTGTATTCTATTCCACACCAGCAACATCGAAGACATCACCGATACTTTGCCGGTCCAGAAAGAAGATAAGAAAAAAGAAGAAGAAGAAGGAAATTACTGTAGTAATAAATCTGCGACCGATCTACGGCTGCAATGTCGTTATATTTGATATTCCAAACTTAATAAACAACAATTTGTTTATATTAAAACCTGCCGAGTTACGCTGTATAATTTTATTTCACCAAAACAAGAACAATATCGAAGTAGAATAGTCAATTAGTCTGCCGCAGATTGTTTATAACCGCATTACAAACATAAAATATTTTAATGTCAGTCTGTGAGCGATAAAAACACAAATAAAACGGCCGTCAAAACATTGCCATGTGACAAATGGCGCTGATGACGTCACGCGTAGACAAACAAATGGGCTCTTATAAATTCTCTCCGCGGCGACTGTTTACCTGCGGCGCGCGGCGGTGGCGAGCAGCGCGACTCCACGTCGGTCGGCGGACGACGCCTGTCCGATATCGCAACCTGGGACCGAGCAGCGGGCCCCGGGTTCGATTCCCGGTGGAGGCAAACTTTCGTGCAACGCATGAACATATCATTTTGAATCATACGAGTGCGTAAAGGTTTAAGCATTTACTTTGTTACAAAAATTAATGCTACTTACGACGAGTGACAAAGTAAAAACACGTTTTAATCGCGGATGATCGACAAGGGTCACGCAACATTTTATAACGTTTGCGGCATAAAAAATGCAGGTCCCACGCTAGCCGGCGCGCGGCCGCGGTACGTGTGATATGAAATGAAGTCATAATTGAAGGCCCGCTGTCATTAGTGAGTTTGAGGCGTATACACTGGCGTCCCGAGGTCGCTGCACCTCCCCCCCCCCTCCTCACGGAGCACAGCTGGTGCTCATGCGGTACGATCTGTTATTGGTGTCACCGGTTACCTATATCAGGAATTGAGAAATATTTTGGCTAAGATACCCCTCTTCCAAAATTGACTGATATCTCAAACCCCCACAGTCAAATTACTTACTGTAAAAATCCTATTTCCAGTTTTTGCAGTTTTTCATCTTGTGCCAACTTGTAAACGCTTATCGACTCGCTTGAGTTTTTTAAGGTGCAACAGCGTTACTTCCTGCTAAACTATTAGTCATTCTTATAACAGGTGTTAGTGCAAGTAACAACTTATTCAGAATTATAAAGGTTTCAAATAAAATAATAAATAATTAATGGAGGTCGATTTTTAGACCTTGCCGACCCCCGGTAAACCAGCCGATATCGACTACTTTATGAATCCCGATCTAGAATTCGTAAAAACCGAGTAGCGATGACCCTGGGCGCCGCGATATAAAATTCGGCCTTCCACTTCGTTGGCTACGAATCCTTTGACGAATCTCCTACGACCACGTCAATAGATAGATATTAATCATATAAACCTACCAGTGTGCCTCGACTGGGTGATATAACTTTTGATATCTTTTCAAAATGTTTTAGAGTATCCCAAAACATTTACGCCCTTACGTGTAAAAAACAACACTATAACTAATAGACGCGCTAATTAACGGGATTTTCTTTTAGTATATATCTTTCATACTGTTAATTAACGCGCATTTGGTTGCACTCATTAACATTAACGTTAACGTTAACGCACATGAAGTAGCGACATAATGGAAATATGTATCAAATAGTATAAATCAAATTCGGTTTTTCATGTTAAATAGTTGGTGTTAATTCTTTGAAACATAGATAGACAGATTGGAGTTTAATAGAGTTCCGTAGTGAAAACAGAACTAACGTCGAAGGTCAGCGCCAACGACCCGCCTTTGGATTACGCGGTGTTCAGCTGACGATTATTATCACAATGGATACCCGACGACCCGGTTTTTGCTGACCTCACAGCGCAAACGCCCACGGTCAACCAACACTCACATACCAAATGTATCATTGATGGACTATGATTGGACTGAGTTGAAACACCACGCTGGAGCTCAGTGCCAGTAGTGTTCAGTGGCAGTAGGCCGCTCGAGCGTCGCCGGAGTCGACCGCAACCGCTACATTTAGACCGCGCAGACGAAATAACCGATAAACGAGCTCACGTACCATCAGTGGTAAGGTGGTGACCGCCGCTCATACACACCAGCAACAACGTAGGGAACACCGACAGGTTGCCGATCGAGGAATAAGCATGAGACCCGCCTAATTTCTTATTAGTAGCTCGGCGACATCGCAACCGAGACACGTAAAGACATTGCATCATGAATTACAGTGTAGCCGGGTGTATAAATACTCCTATAGGTACCTGCGTCGTTGTTATTGGGACACAATTGGACTACAAGGAGAAAAGCGACATCAAACAGCCCTGCTATCGATTTAAATTTCATTAAATCTAAGCGGGTGCATCTCGACCAAATTGTCTCGCCACGAGGATGGAGGAAGCCCTTTCTATCCCGTTTCAGCACTGAGATATACGCGATTTATTACATTGACGGAAATCATGTAATAAGCAACACATTATTGTTCACGTACGAACTACGCGGGCCTTAAAAACATTCACATGGTTCAATTACCCCCAATATTTTAAAATGAGGATCACACACGAAAATAATTTGTCAATAAACATATATACTCCCTGTATAATTAAGAGTATTCTTTTCCTAAAGTAACGAGCAAAAAATAAGATCCCGACCAATGGAGTACCTCCTCCTTATTTAAAGCTGGTTCACTGATATTTATTACCAAAATTGCAAACCGTTCACGCACCATATAATAATTAAATATCTGGTCTAAACTCTACAAAGTGCGGAATAGTGATAAGACTCTCCCTTTGCCAATATCTATCAGTCGACTAAAAGTTCTACGGAACTAATTACCACCAGCAGTGAGAAACGCGACCGGTTACCGAAATCGCCTGATTATATTTAAATGCAGTTGAATTTTTTCCAAGGTGCGATGAATTGAAACGGTCAAGTCCCGTTGGTTGGATGTGCGCTCGCGCAGCCCGCGCTCCCGGCGCGCGGCGCCCGCTAGCGGCCGCGGCGTCCAGCGGGCCGGCGACGGTCGAGTCGCATGCGTTTGTTTTTTTGACCGGCGCGTAGCGGAACCGAGCGATAATTGAGGCTAAAACGATTATAATGTGGAAGCATTAGCGGCTCCACCTTGATCTGGTTATTCGCTGGGATTTTTGGCGGGCGATAGCGGCGGTTCCGGTACCGAAATACGCGCCACGTAAACAAGCGGCCGCGCATCGCGTCGCCACCGCCCGGCTCGCTCTCGACGCCTGTTGCTACGCCGGCACACTATATATGCACCATTGTACTACCTACTGTTCTATCCCATCTCAGCGTTTACTTATACACTAGTGGACTAATTACCTTCGTCAACGTTGCGCGTAACAGTATAGTACATCATATTAACAAGCAAAATTTGTTGCCCCCGCGTATCATGCGGCGCCGGCGCAACGCAGAACTGTAGCGAGATCATACATTATAATGAATATAAATGATAACGTATTCAAATCAAGAGTATTATCTAATGTTCAAAGTTAGCTTGTGAACATTTTTTGAAACGAAGCTCCATAGCGCGGCGGGCGGTAGAAATACGTCATTTTATTGTTTATATTGAAACGTAGTATGTATGCAGTAGTAACATTGAAAGTAACAGTGTAGTACATCGTATTAAGGGGAAAATATTGTTGCCCACAAAATTTGTAAAATTAGAAAATAATTTACAGAAAAATACCAATTCTCGAACGCTGTTATGTTGATAGGTTAAAAAACTTTTGAGGTTCAGACCATTCGTTCATTATGTAAGTTGTCCGGTGCGCTTCATGATGACGCAGACGTTTTTGATTTAAACTTACATTGATAGATAGTAGTACATTCCAAGGCACGTGTATGGTAATTTTAAATTTTGTGTTGTGAGTGGAAACATCTTTGTGGAGACCTCACGGCCGCCCGGTCGCCCGGCCGCCCGGCCGCACTGCGCTCCTGACTGAGTTCAAACGTTTATAATGATGCGCAAATTGCCACGTTACATTCGGTGAGAACATACTCATAATAATCGTTATGCAAAGTCGACGAGTAATTAAATCAAACGGATTTATTATTAAATTTTAAAAGCTGTATCCATTTACAACTACCAATCAAATAAACGCGTACGATATTAACTCTGAAAACGTTAAAATGATTTTTCGAAGACCTAATACAGGTTACACGCTAGTAGATGCTTTAACTGACAATCGCGATACAGTAGCGACACCGTTTGGCGAGCGTATCGGTACAGAAAATAGTCATAGCCAAGCTCAATACACATCATATTGTAATAGGATACTTCCCGAACAGCCATCAAACTGAAATTCAAATCAAGACAAAAGTGAGCAGCAGTCGGCACTTTTAGTTGGGACCGTGGAGCAGCTCCGATACACCCCCAGCCCCCTGCCGCAGTCACGTCAAATCTCCACTGTAGTTGCCGATATTGCAACCGGCCGGCGCCGGCCCGGCCGACACGCACGTGTCATATGATACTGTTGTCTTGTACCTACAGTTACCGAGACAAGAAAAATAATTATTAAACGGTCCCAGACAAACAAGTTAGCGTGCTGGTCGATAGCAAATGGCCCGCACCATCGTAGGAGCCGCTGATATTGGCCGAGAAGTACATAGGACCGTTTACAACTTACATATTAGAAGTAGGCCAAGGATTTCCAATAGTGTCGACCTGACGTCGACGATAGCGTGAACTAAGAAGGAGTACAATTAACAGACTTAAGAATAGATGGATCCGCTTACGTTTAAAAAAAAGTCCTAATCTATATATATCGGTGGTCGGCCGCCACACCGCTCCTCTACCGAAGAATCGTATTCATACCCGAACTGAACACCAGCTATTTACATAATATATTGCGTCCTCATTATGAACGGCTAAAATACTCAGTTTATGATTTCTAATTATTGGTAAAGATAGTTCTAAAAGAACGAGGAAGAAGAAAAAGTTAAAGTACATAAAAACATGTACGTTATGAATTCACTTCTTGACTACGTTTTAACCTGCGCGTAATTACTTCATTTTGTTGGTGACTAATGCCGGAGAAGGGATTCGAGTAAAGTTCAGTCACAGAGTTCACAGGGCACTCAGAGCAG